>JAIRCJ010000070.1:0-179809 GCA_020883675.1 Bruguiera gymnorhiza
CTTAATGTTTATAATAAATTATAGATGTAAATATTGTCCACAATGTTTATGATTTTTTTTCATTATTGTTTTTTTGCCCTATGTAGTTTTTTCTTGAAATAATCAATTTTTTCCCATTGAAACTTGATTGATGGAAAATTATAAGAGATTGGATAAAGGATGTAGAAATGGTTTTAACTATGATGGATATGGACATGGCTATAAAAGTAGACCAAAACCAACTAATTTGGACTTTTAAGAGTACTATTATAGAGAAAGCATAATATAAGAAGTAGGATAGGGCTAATCATTTGGCTCTTATGGTAATGAAAAGGTCCATCTGTAAAGGTTTAGGAAGTGTTATCCAAATACTGACAATGCCAAAACCTTCTTTACTTCTCTTAGGGAAAAGTATATAGTTTCTACTAAGGCTAAAGTTGGTCAATTGATGGAGAATTCATCAATATAAAGTAGGATGGAATAAATGGTGTTAGGGAATAGATTCTTAAGATGGTTGCTTTTTCTTACAAACTTGGTGAGCTACATTAACCTTATTGCTGACCTTTTTCTTATTAACCATGCCTTGAACCCTTTACCCCCAAAATTTGATGCACCAAAAACCTTACAATACCCAAAAGGAAAGCAAGGATATCAACACTTTAATAGACATTTGAGATCAAGAAGAGGATAGGATGAAAAATAGGATTTCAAGGAGTGTGAATTTAGTCAATCAACCATGCCAAATAAGCCTTTTCACAAAGAGAAATTTAAGTTCCAAAAAAAGGGTGGTCTTGAAAGTAATTCTAGTCAGAAGTACCTTGATCCTAAACTTGTGATAACCAAAGATAAATGTTGGTTTTGTAAAAAAAATAAGTTATAATAGAAAGGACTATTTTGCCTATAAGAATTATCTCAAAGAAAGAATAATAATAATAAACTAGGTAATTCTCTTTCTTTTGTTTGCTTTAAATCTAGTTTGATAGATGTTCCTATTAATTATTGGTTGATTGACTCTAGGGCATCTATCCATGTTACTAATACTTTGCAAGGGTTCAAAAGCAAGTGAAAACCAAGTAAGGATGAAGTCAATCTATTCGTACAAAATAAGAATGAGTGGTAATAGAGTTCATAGGAATAGTTGAATTGAAATTAGATTATGAATTTGTTTTGACTTTGAAAGATATTTTTATATATTGTTTCATGAGACAAAGTTTGGTTCCTTGTCAAAACTTTAAAACATTTGTGTTTATTTAGGTTTTAATAATGGTCATTATGGTTTGTTTTATGATTATGTGGTTATTAGTGACATTTATAGATGTAATAATTTATATAAATTAAATGATAACTCTAAACAATTTGATGCACTTCACATTGTTAATGTTAGGTTAAAGGTCTTTGTCAAGAGAAAATTCTTATTCCTTATGACGTAAACATCTTAGGTCACCTTTCAAAAGAAAGAATTAACAGACTAATAAAAGAAAATGTCATCCCATGTCTTGAGAACTCTAATGAGAGTGAGTGTGATGATTGCATTAGAGGTAAATTAACTAAGAAAACCAATTGACATTCCACTTATAATAAAGAGGTCTTGAAAATAATTCACATTGACATAAGTGATCCTTTTAAGAACACTTTATGTTGCAACAAATACTTCATAACCTTTATAAATGACCTCTCCTATTATGGTTATATCTACTTTATAAGTGATAAGTCAAAATCACTTGAGAAATTTAAAATTTATAAGGCTAAGGTAGAAAAACAATGGGGCAAAGAGACTAAAATTGTAAGGTCTGACCATGGTTGTGAGTACTATGGTAGAGCTAGTGAAACAGGTTAGTTCATGAAACCTTTTTCCAAGTACTTGTAGGATTGTAGGATTGTTTCCCAATTTTACTATGCTTGGGACCCTTAAGCAAAATGGTATGGCTAAGAAGTGAAATTGCACCCTAATGGACATGGTTAGATCCATAATGAGTAAAACCGATTTACAAATCTTTCTTTAGGGTAAAGTATTGAAAACAATCATGTATATCTTAAACAAATTCCCTACCAAAATCAGTGTCTAAAACACCTTTTAAGCTTTGCAAAGGTTGGAAGCCTAGTTTAAACCATCTTAAAGTATAAAGATGCCTTGTTGAGGTGAAAATTTATGATCCAATTGCATCTAAATTAGATCCTAAAACCACTTGATACTTTTTCATTAGATATCTCACTAACTTTAAAGGTTATAGATTTTATTGCCTTACTTGAGGGACAAAGATTGTTGAGGTAGTAGTGACCAAATTCGTTGAGAATAATATTTATGATCCTGATTAGTTACAGGATGGTGGAACTATTTTGGAAGAGGAACCTAGTATTTTTCCTATGGCTATTGTGCATGAGCAAGTGGTGTATCATCTTATTGATAGAGTGCCTGATATGCCACTTCATCAAAATGTTACAAATGTTCCACCTAAACTAGTAGAGTCTATTCTTATTAGATGTTTTAAGAGGATAAAGTGTCTTGCAATTTCAAATGATTTTATTGTATATTTAGGTGAGGCAGATTTTGATATTGGACAAGTTATTGATCCATTAAACTATAATTAGTCAATATCTTGTGAACAATCTAGTAAGTGGATAGAGGCAATGCATGAAGAAGTTTCAGTCCATGTATTCTAATGGTGTATAGGAGCTTGTTGGCATTCCAAATTGTTCTAGACCCATAGGCTATAAATGGGTGTTTAAAACCAAAAAAAATTTTAAGGAAGATATAGAGTGATTTAAGGCAAAGTTGGTAGCAAAAGGATTCACATAGAAAGCGGAGATAGATTTTAAGAAAACCTTCTCTTCAGTATCTTTAAAAGATTCCTTTAGAATTATTATGTCCCTAGTAGCTCATTATGATTTTCAACTTCATCAAATGGATGTCAAAGCTATTTTCTTGAATAGAATTCTTTAGGTTTACATGCAACAACCTAAGAGTTTTATTACAACTGAAAACGAGCACTTGGTATGCAAATTAAGAAAGTCTATTTATGGTCTTAAACAAGCATCTAGACAATGGTATTTAATGTTTGATAAAGTTATATCCTCCTTTAATTTTGTTGAAAATGGTGTTTATCAATGCTCATATCTTAAGATGAGTGGGAGCAATTTATTATTCTTATTCTCTATGTAAATGATATATTACTTGTTAATAATGATATCAATCTACTTCACGAGACTAAATCTTCTTTGTCTAGTTACTTTGACATGAAAGATCTTAGTTGTACTTCCTAAGTTTTAGGAATTGAAATTCATTGGGACAAATCTAAACACTTGTTAGGTCTTCCATAGAGAGCCTATATATGTCATGTGCTTGAAAGATTTAATATGGATAAATGCAAACCTAGAGATGTTCTCATGGCTAAAGGTGATAAATTTAGCGAAGATCAATTCCCTGAGGATGAAATTTAGAAAAGTTTTATGAATGCCCAGGTTTGTACTAAGCCTAATTTGTCTTTTGTAATGAGTGTACTTGGCAAATACCTTTCTAATCCAAGTGATAGGCATTGGGTTGCTATTAAAAAGGTGATGCGGTATTTGCAAAAAACAAAAGATTACATGCTTGTCTATAAGAGGCTCAGTGACCTTCAGGTGGTTGGGTATACAAATTCTGATTTTACTAGTTGTATTAATGATATGAAATCTACATCTGGGTATTTGTTTTTTTTTTTTCAATTGACGGAGCAATTTCTTGGAAGAGTGTGAAGCAAACATTTACTAATTCTTCTACTGTACAAGCAGAGTTTATTGCTTGTTATGATGTTGGCACACATGTAATATGACTTAGAAATTTTATTTTTAGTTTGAAAATAATGAATTCTATCTTTAAACTTATAAGAATTTACTATGATAATTAAGCAGAGATATTCTTAAAGAATAATAAAACATCTAATGGTTCTAAACACATTGAGATTAAGTATCTTATAGTCATAGATTAGGTCAAGAATGGTGATATTCTTATTGAACATATTAGCATTAAAACAATGTTAATAGATACACTAAGGCTGTTGCACCTATTGTTTTCCAACAACATGCTGAAAATATGGGTGTTTTGAGTTGTTTTGATGTAATTGATTAGTGGGAGTGATTCTATTATGATTTTCTTTTGATTTAATTGTATCTATTATGGAAATTATAAAATTTATTCTTTTATGGGTTTATGAAATATTGTGTTATCTCAAGATATGATTGATTTCTTGGTGAAACAATGGATGCTTTTGTATAACTGCAAGTTGTGGTTGTTCCCTTTGGAAGATGTGGTCAATTATTTCCTTGGGAAAATATGTTTTATTTGTAGTGGTTTTCCTATAAAAGACCATAACACGAACTTTTTACACAATAGTATAGAAGGATCATTTGGCTATTAAGTGTTACTACACCTACACATGCTTATAATTATGTCAATGAGATTAGTTCGCTTTAGTAATTATGGATCTACTATACTGGAAATAGTATATTGTAGTCGATAGTTTGGAGTTGAGTATCTCAGTGGACCCACTCATGTTTTGAGATAAATTCATTGAGTCATGATTTATTTTGTGACCACTAAAGTTGTTATTTAACCGGGAGTCATTTTTTTAACTATTTTTTAAAAATTAATAAAACTAATTAATCTTGTTTAAGTGAGAAAATGTTAAAATATTTTCTTATTTTTGGACTATTATTAATTAGATCTTCTATTTTAATTTAAAAATTACATCAAATGTGTAATTTAATTGTGGACCTAAATATTATAAAGTGATTTAATGAGTTTTATTTACCTCTTATATGTAATATATAAAATAAAAATGTGGTTGGTTTTTTTTTTTTGGCATGGTCCTAAAATAATTATTTAGTGTAGAATCTATTTTTGAGCCCATCATTGATGGACTTAATTAGAGTTTAAATATAAATATAAGAGGTAGGTCCTCTTTTCATATAAAAAGTTCCGTGCTTGTTGGTATACATATATCATCAATCTCTACAATACGACGACAAGGTATGCCTAATAACCTATTAGTATTCAATTTATAACTGTAGATCTAGTTTTGATATGAGATTCTGGGGGTGTAAATTCATACAAGGACATGTCCAGGATTCGTCAACCTCACCCAACCGTTGCAGAAGCTCTGCCCCTGACCACCACGCTCCATAAGAAGTCACCGATTTTGTTGCCAAAAGCCACCTCCTGCACCACCAGACAATCTGAGCGTTTCCAGCCACCATGCCCCTTGAAGAAGCCCCAAACATTGTTGATCTACAAAACCAGACAGTTTACTCTGCTGTTGCATAGTCTATGTATCGAGCTAGCAAGGGACCGCCGTTTCCAGCCTGCTCGATCACTGATCTACATCTTCATACCAGTGATATGCCAAAAATCTTATTGGAAAACAGTCAACATGCCACTAGTTCTTCACAGTTTCTGTTAAATGCCAGCCATGTTCCTCCATGTCTGTTAGACTTGCCAACCACTCTGCAAGGCTTATTGCCTCCCTCTGTTGCCGGCACTGACTTCCATCGCTGGTAGTTGCTGTTGTGAACTAACGGGAAAGCTTTTGAAGGAGGAGAAGAGAAAAGACAAACAAAACCCAAAAGATTAGAAAAAATAAAAAAAAGGAGTAGATATGAGTTTTTGATTTGATTATGACGAATTTCAATATGAATGACATGATTACAATTTCAGTTCTCGTTTTGGATGGAAAAAATTACGATGGATAGTGTGTGCAGGTGAAAGTATTATTTGATTTATCAGGCTAAAAAGGGACCACCATTTTTAACTTACTCGGTTACAGATCTACATCTTCACGCCAGTAATGTCGGAAATCTCATCGGAAAATGGTTAACATGCCGCCGACTTTTCTTCACCCATTTTGTCAAATGCCGACCATGACCATGTTCCTCCATCGTTTGTTAGACTTGCCAACCGCTCTAAAAACAAAGAAAACAGCCAGTAATGTCGGAAATCTCATCGGAAAATGGTTAACATGCCGCCGACTTTTCTTCACCCATTTTGTCAAATGCCGACCATGACCATGTTCCTCCATCGTTTGTTAGACTTGCCAACCGCTCTAAAAACAAAGAAAACAGAGTAAATATATTTGTGGGTAGACTTGCCAACCGCTCTAAAAACAAGTCATTACTCGTTACTTTCTTGTGCAGTACACCTGTACACCCGTTTATATGACCCAAGATCCCTTTCTTCTTTGAGGATGTAGGAGTAAGCACAGACAGAGAGCAACCCGTTACATTCTCCCATTCATCGACGTCTTTGTCGATGTTCTTGGACACGCACCGAGCCGGTTTCTTGGACACGCACCGAGCCAGTGAAACCGGGGGTTCTCGGCATTCCGCGCCAAGTCAAGGTCCCACAGCGGGTTTGGACACGCACCAAGCCGATGAAACCGGGGGTTCTCGGCATTCCCTGCCAAGACAAGGGTCTCACGGCGGGAAGGGTACGCTGACATAATTATTATTTTCTCTCAAAAAGTAATTTATTAGGATATGCAGTACACCGCTTATATGACCCAAACTCTTTCTCTTTCTTGACAATGTGGGAGTGACACGGACAAAGAGCAACCCGTTACATGCTGCGGTGTATAAAAATCATGATTAGATCCATGATCAAAAGAGTGAAATACAAATTTAATGATGCAAATAAAAAATAATATTAATGAAACATGTTGAAATAATAATTTATAATATTTTTATTTTACCAACTATAATTTTCTTTTTTTCTGTTTTTTATTAATTATTTTATTAATAGTACTAAACTAGATTGATCTTTGAAAAACAAAGAAAAAAAGGTATCATCCTAATTTAATTATTTACAATAAATTAATTAATAAATCTTAAAAAATATATATCAAATTGAAAATTTATAAAAAATATACTCATATTATTTATAATTATTATAATTAAATAAAATATCAATATAATTTAAATAAAAAAATTTTTAATTATAATATCATATTAAAAATTTTAATTTAAAAATTTAAAATTATCAGATAAAATTTAAGAATAAATTATATATTAACGAGAGCTTGCGGAGGATGTGCGCTCATCCATCATCCCATTGTGTGTTTTTTGTTTTTACCACCTAACTTTAATTATTTTGTTTATCATTTTTTTTTTTATTTGACGAGGAAGTTTTGTTGTAATAACAAGTCGTAAGTCAGCGTCGAGCTTGAAGTGGACCAGGAATTTCTCAAGTAGGTCTCGTTGCTTCTACTCTCTCTCCCTGTTCGTTCATTCACCTCTGTCGCCGCCGCCGCTGCCCAGCAACGGCAAGCAAGAATGAGGGAGACGATGACCAGCAACGGCAAGCAAGAATGAGGGAGACGATGACGAAGAAGAAGTTTGCTTTCGCATTTCCATTTGCGCAGAGGAATGCTTTTTCTTCTGCTTCTCGAGTAGTTCAAGGACTGATTACGACTGAATTGTCCAATTTTTTTCTCCAATTACATTCTCGTCGTCCCTACTCATACTCTCATTCTCCGTCTGCTCAGAGAGCAACCAAAAAGTTTCGGAGGAAAATTGTGGGACAGGATTGGCAAGATCTTAGTCTTGATGATGCCCTTTCTCTCTTCAATATGATGCTTCAAACCAGACCTTTACCTTCCATTGTTGCTTTCAACAACCTTTTTGCAACAATTGCAAGAATGGGCCACTACTCCACGGTAATTTCATTATCCAAACGTGCCGAGCAAAACTTTCTCTTCAGGCACGATATACGTAGTCTATGTATATTGGTGAACTGTTTCTACCGCTTAAGAAACGAGAACTTCGGTTTCTCTGTTGTTACCAAGATGTTGAAACTCGGTTATGAGCCTAATGTCTTCACTTTTACTTCCCTTCTCAATGGCCTTATTCTAACTGGTAAACTAACTCAAGCTGTGAAGTCTTTTGACGAGATGGTGGAGAAAGGGCATCGACCTAATTTAGTTACCTACTGCACTCTAATCAATGGGTTCTGTATCCAAAGTCAAATCCCTGAGGCTGTTAAGATATTTGATTTTATGTTGAAAAAGGGCTGCTGACCTAATTTAGTCATTTACAACACCATTGTCAAAGGTTTGTGCAGATCTGGAAATGCTAACTCAGCCATTCAAGTGCTCAAAAAAATGGAGGAAAGGGGTTGTGACCCTGATGTGGTGATGTATAACACCATTATTGATTGTCTTTGCAAGAATCAACTGGTAACCAGGGCTTTGACCCTCTTCTCAAGAATGCTAGGAAAAGGCGTTCAACCTACCATTGTTACTTACAGCACCTTAATTCATGGGGTTTTGCAATTTGGGCCAATGCGAGGAAGTTACAAGACTACCGGATGAAATGATTGGCAGGAATATCGAACCAAATGTAGTGACATATAACATCTTAGTTCATGCTCTATGCAAGAAGGGGATGATCTCAGATGCGGAACAAGTGGTCAAAAAGATGATTCTTAGAGGCACAGATCCAGATATTTTTACATACACGGCTTTGATGACTGGCCTTTGTTCCCAAAAGCAAATGGATGAGGCTGTAAGACTGTTTAAAGTAATGCAGGAGAACAGATTAGATCTTGACATTGTCACATTTACTGTCCTTCTTGATGGCTTTTTCAGTGTTGGCATGTGTAAAGTTGCAAGAGGTCTATTTTCTAGTCTATCTGTTAAAGGATTGTTGCCTAGCATTCCTACATATAACATCATGATCAGAGGACTTTCTAAAGGAGGGCTGCTTAATGATGCATACGAGCTGTTTAGGAATATGCGGTTGTGTGGCTTGGTGCCAAATGGTTGCTCTTACAGCATAATGATCCAAGGTTTTCTCAAAAACAAGAAAACATTAACAGCAGCGGAACTTCTTCAGGAAATGGTTAGTAAGGGACTCTCTGCAGATTCAACCACATCAAGTTTGTTGATGAATTTGGCTTCTCATGAGAAGACTGTTTGAATTTTTGAATGAAGGATATTGCAATTGAATTAAACAAATCCTTCCCACTCAATGTTGCAGTGCTCTCTAGTTTCGGAGTTCCTTGGAATCAAGGGTTGTTACTTCTCTTGCCGGTTATGACTTTAGGTTGTTTTTCCATTTTAGTTCAACTTATTTTTAACACACTTTCCTTTCTTTTATAGATCCAAGTTTATTGTGCACTACTATGAATCCCACATGACATCTATGTGAAAAAGTTTGTATGCAGAACCCAAATTGTTGTTTGCAATTGAATCCATTCGTAATTTCTGTTGCACCTTAGATGGGGAAAGTTCATTCCTGTAGTCAAAACAGTAGAGCGGCAAAATTGCAGAAGCAACATGCTGTAAACTTGAAACTTTCACTTGAGTTGATCTCAGTATGCTTCAACACTATTTTCTTGTTGCTGGCTTCCAGAGTTAAAAGGAACCCTCATAAGGAAGGGTAAAGAAATGAGAGACACAAGGCCAATGTTAATTCTCTTCCTGGCACTAGTTAACAATTCCTGGATGTCCACTGATGTTGTTTGTCAGTGAATTGTTGAAACTTGGTTACGAGCTGAATGTTGTCATTTTTAGTTACCTTTTAGATGGCCTTATTATTGATGGTAAACTTGCTCAAGCTATAAAGGTTTTATGATGAGATGGTGAAGAAAGGTATTAACCTTATTCAAATACTTGCATTAGTCTTATGAATGAGTTTTGTGCACAGTAACCTTATCAATGACTTTTTATTTTGTGCCCCTTTGTAACTAATGCACTCTATCGTTCCTTCTTCCTGCTCCATAGGTCCTTGTATCAATCTTGATTTTGCTTTCTATCACATTGATTTCAATTTCAGAAAAGGTAGCCAGACTCGGTCCAGCTAACATTTTAAACAAAAAAGAAGGGGGGAATGGAGGCCCCCTTATATAGGATTTATCTCCCTGTCTATGACTCAAAGGCCTTGCTCTGGCTCATTCGCTAGCTTAATCTGGTTTTCCTCTTTTGTGCTTGTTCAGCATATTCAAGGCCTCATCTGTACTATAGATGAGCCTAACAACAGGATGGTCAGAAGGAGAATGCAAAGGGAAAAAGCAGTGTGGGAAACATCAGAATGTGTGTGAAGAAGCACAATAAAAATGAGTAAGGTTACTACTGAGGAAAAGCAGCACGACCCCTACTTTGGCTGGCTGAGTTTACTAATTCAAAATTTCCCAGCTGTTTACTTTGTTTCTCAAGATTTGCCACAAATGAAAAAGAAAACAATTGCGGGAGCTTTAAGGGCTGAAAAATAAATTGTTTTTATTTTTCTATTTAAGTTTTCTTGCCACATTTTCCTCAATTTTGCATGGACAAGCATTGATACATTTTCCAAGCCCATGAAAACCAGGCAGTGTTCCTGGAACTGCTTGCACACAGCTCAACTAAACTCTACCAAGCTGTAATCTGAAAATTAGTTAGTGCCAATTGCATGAACTCTTCTTGCCCATGTATTTCATTGTGAACCAAATTGGGTATTGAAAGTTATTGGTTCACTGAATACACTCTCTTACGCTGATGCATTTCGTCTACTTTGCTGTAGATTCATTTTTAGGCTTACAATTCTTCTCTTGAACACTTTTTAAGGTATACAATGGGATAAGCATTATTTAGGAGTGTTCATCCTTGGCCCCTCATCAAAAAATGAAGCTCAATGCATATTAAATGAACAATTTCATCGCAAATATCTGCATCAGTATGATGCACGAGACTTGCTGCATTATATACTAAATGAATGGTCGAATTTCATCCTTTAAGGGGCTAGTGATTGTTTAAATAGAGAGATGCTTGCAGTTGAATGATTATCCTGTAGATTGTGGCTTTCGAGAGCAGTCATTTACTCAACTATGGCTCATTTATAACTTATGTTTGCAGTTCTTTAAATTTCCAACGAAAAAAAAAAAAGAAATGGTTCATGTACATTTGAATTTGGTCATCATATTTAGAGCATTTGAATTTGGAAGGGAATGGATTCATTAGTACAATTCCAATAACATTATTCACCTCTTTTGAATACGATGACGTTGACAAAAACTGGATTGAACATATACAATTTCATAAACGAATGTTATTTCTTGGTTTTCTATACTATCCTCAAATTGTTTGCTAGAGTATGTAAGAAGACATATTTTACACTATTTTGCTAGATTATGTACTCGTGTATCTACTTTCTGTCTTCTTCGTATTATTGTGTTGTGTGTCATATTTTTATCGGTAATGAGCATTAGGAAAGAGTTGGATTTAGGCCATAAATATATTTCCAACGAGTTTTCCGTTTAGTTGTAGACCAATAATATGGAAAGTAAGAGTGAACTAAAATTGGGATCCCAAAAAAAGTGATGTTAGTTGGAACGATATTTGGACAATGGAGTAAAAAAATTTTTTGAACAATAAGGTGCTTTTATTCATAGGTACAATTCCAAAAACATTATTCAACTCTTATACAATGACATTTACAAAAACTGGATTGAATATATACAATTTCATAGATGAATGTTATTTCTTGGTTTTTTATACTATCTCCAAATTGTTTGTTACAGCGTGTAAGAAGGCATATGTTACACTATTTTGCTAGATTATGTACTTGTGGATTTACTTGCTGTCTTCTTCATATTGTTGTGTTGTGTGTCATATTTTTTATCAGTAATAAGCATTAGGAAAGAGTTGGATTCAGGCCATAAATATATTTCCAATGAGTTTTCCGTTTAGTCGTAGACCAATAGTACGGAAAGTAAGAGTGAACTAAAATTGGGATCCTAAAAAAAGTGATGTTTAGTTGGAACGATACTTGGACAATGGAGTAAAAAATAATTTTTTTGAACAGTAAGGTGCTTTTATTCATATACTCCCATGAGGAGTAGATACAGCAATTGGGTTCAGCCGGCAAAAGTGACCCACTAAACCCCTAAGTACCTATAAAAGTTTCCTGTCTTTACGGAATAACTAGTCCCCATTTACTATCATATTCTTAGCTTCCCTGCGCAATGATAACAACATCCTTTTCTTAGATCCTCGCTTATTATCAACATTTCTAGTATTCCCCTATTTTGTTAATGAATCTGCAAGCTCCCCTAACTCCACCGCCACCTTAATTGCAAACAATTCCACCTGATTTATACTAGCCACTCGTTTTGCCCCGGAGAAAATGCACACCATTTTTTATTGTGACCCCTCAATACGCCACCAATGTTTGTCACTCCAGTGGAGCCAATGATGGAGATGTCAGTATTGAATTTAAAAGTACCTTTCAAAGGGCCCCTCCATACTACATCGCTTCTCCAAACTAGATCCTTCTTAAGATGGGAAATACTTGCAATATTTAAAATAAAGTCATTGATAATTATAAAAAAAATGAGGCGATTTAGCCTTTGCCGACCACGTCATTCTAAGTCATATCAAATTACAAATATTCTCCAGCTGAAAGGATTTACCCCAAAAAATACCATCGTTCCTTGCCAACTAAACGGACCATATATTGCAAAGAGTCTCATAACCTATAATTCCTTTGATTGACAGCATTGTCTGATCCCATCCATATATCCCAGGCCTTAGTCACTGAGTTTGGAACAACCCAAACTATTCCACACCATCCCAAGCATCTGCACCACACCTGCCAAGCACACTCACAATGAAGGAAGAGATGGCTGATAGATTCCTTTCCCGACGAGCATAAGGTGCAATAAGTGTTCTAATAAAAGTTGTCCATTAAATGTGCCAGACGATCCTTAACTAAGAGGCGTTCAAGCAATAATTGCCCTATATAGGGGGTTTCATTAGCATACTCACCTTGTAGACTCTGCTGCAATTCACAAAACGATTTGACTGTGAAGATACCATTTTGCTCTTGTTGCCATATGAACCTATCCAATTCCCCTTGTGAGAGACAACAGTCTTGGATAATTTTCATGAATATGCTATGTTGCTACTTCTCCCAGTCAAAAAGTTTGCGTCGCCACGAAATTCGCCACTTCCATCTACCATTTACCCATTCTCTGAGGTGTCTTACTGGGTCTGTTTTTCTCACCGCTAAAGCCAGTTGTCGAGGGAATCTTCTCCCTAGTGGTTCACCACCTGCCCAAGTATGGTGCTAAAAGTCCACCCTGTCGCCTTCCCTAATAAGAAATCTAAAGTTTGATTTGATCCGCATCCATTTCATCTTGCTGCACCACTGAACATATACCTTGCCACATCAGGGACATATGACTCTCTTAATATTCCATTCCCATGACCAATAATGATGTTCTCCATACTGTCTTCCATTCAAGGCTCATGCGATTGATTGAGTGTTCCCTTGGTATGTCTGTTAATTGCTTTAAAGAAATTCAATCAGATAACATGAGACTTGCTTTGACAAAAATATATAAAGAGAATTCTATTTTATTGCTCCTCTAAGATAGACCAATGTTTGTTCTTAACCGACCAATTGTTAGTCAGATGGCCACCGCATAATCTAATGTTCTAACAAGGTTGTCCAACTTTAAGAAAGTCAGCTATCTTAGTTTCACTTGTCATAGTCTAAACATATGGTCATAGGGTCCATTGCCTAATTAAACTCTCTCTCTCTCTCTCTCTTTCTCTCTCTCTCTCTCTCTCTATATATATATATATTTTTTTTTTCTCAACTGAATGCATCAGGATGTCCCAACGGTTCTCATTTTTTGGTCCTACTAACTGGCCCAATCCAGTTCTTACGGTAATAAACAATGAACGTGAACTAAAGTTAATTGAAAAATTGTACATTTTAAAAATTTACATGAAGGAATATTAAAAATTATAATCACCACAATATGCTTTAATAAGTTAGATTAAGGTCCCAAAGTATAAATGTATACTTTTACACAAGTTGTGAGATGTTTCGTTAGAAAGATAAATGTAACAGCAAAGTAATGACATAGAACCACATGAGAAAACAAAAAAAGAGTTAATTCCCATAATATAAATGAATTTTTCATTTTGTTTGAAATCTATCATAAACTCCTGATATATATGTACATATCGTGACCTTTTAGATGAGTCTTAAATCTAACGTGTCAAGTCAAAGGGACAAATCATGTTAACTTTATGTCTAATTAGCACATAATGCCACATAAGTGGTTTCTTCTTAATTATTAACACAAAAATAAGAGGTCTTTGAAAACTTTCTTACTGTAATTATTCTTATTTTTTATAGGAATAATAATAATAGTTATGTTAGGAATTTTTAGTTTTTGTTATTCTTGTTTTGAAGATTCTTAGACATGATATTATTCATATTTTTTAGTTTATTTTTGTAGTCATCTTAGTTTGTATTGATATTACTTTTTACAACATAATTCCATATTGAAATTAAGGTATGCTATAGTTATTTGCATTAACTTATTCTAAGATGTATGTATTTATTTATTTATATCAAATACATTGTAACAAAGTATAATAATAGTGTTAATCATTTACCAAGAAACAAATATTTATGTTTTATTACAAAATTATTAAAAATATAATGATGTCTAGATAAAATGTTGGGTTTTATGATACTCAATAATAGACACATATCCAACTATTTCTATGAACAAGTTTCTCAATATAAGATAATAACATAACAAAATCCCATACATGGCATAAGTAATCAAATTGAAAAAAGACATCCAAAAACACATTAATGGAATGGTCGTAGCATGTAAGAAATGAAGTATCAGAAAATAAGTGTTGTTTGCATTGGACTTGGTGAGCCTATTGCTATGAAAAATGTTGGGTTATCATGGATCTCTTGTTCATTCACTTCAAGCCATAATGTTTTATGAACTTGGTTCAGCCCATTGAAACCTTTGGCCTTTGGTTTCTCATGTCTACAACTTTTCCAATATTATATTGAATAAAATTAAAGGTGTAAAATATAGGAATTAATTAAGTTAATGTAAATGCTAATACACACCTTGATGAATATTCAGGTAAAGAAACTCAAACTCAAAATTTTAGCCTTCGAAACCAATAGATACTCTTTTTTGCAGTTTGGCTGAATTAATCAAGTTATCAAAGATTTTGATTTAAGCATATATAGTATGTATAATTCTCAAAATATTAATCTACATATCCGATAACAAACTTAGCAAATTAAGACATTAGTTGTCTTATCAATTGTTTAATTATTATCTTTAATCCTTTCCAGTGGAAAAATTTTGGAGGCATGTGGATTGTTAATTCTTGCAACTTTATTGAGCTAGAGGTTACAATTTTGCTTTTTGAGTTTTGTTGATATGATTAGACACACCTATTTATCTTATATAAGAAAAACCCTTACTTTAAAACTTTTTGGTTGTTGTATATAAAAGAGATTGTTCATCAAGAAACAATTCATAACCATAAAACTCATACAAGTTGAAGATTTTAATTTTGTGTGAAGGAAGAAAAAATTATTCTATTATGTAGTTCATTGTAAGTAGACAAAAACAAATATTTTAATTTTAAACTCTTTTGATAAAACGCAAATAACTACATAAATGTTAGTATTTATATTACAAATGATCTTTGAGATAGGTAATTGTTAAGAACTTGTTTAATTAAGTTCATGTCATGGTATGAAATTTCTAATAAGTTTTAGTTTTCTATGTTAACTTTGACAAAAAGGCTCAACATTAACTTCATGCTTGACTCGCCAAAAACTTTATACCTAAATCTTGGTTTCGGTGATTGTTATTGGGATTTTCACTTTTTGCATGTTGAGACTTCATTTTTAAAAGTAATATGAATAATTCTAGTTAACTTACACAAATATTAACCAAACAATTTCTTATTAAGAGAGATGAGATATGATTGAATTGGTTATGAAATATTAAGATAAATCTAGATTGTAACGTAATAGTTACATTTGAGATTTGAAAGGTAGAATGTCAAGTATTTATATTATGTCAAAAGAAGAAAATAGGACCATTACATGGAAGCAATCAATTTGATGCATCCAAGAGATGATTGATATTGTACTATTATGATTATATAATTGGATTGACCCTTGTAAGCATTTGCAAGCAATTATATCAATTTAATAGATCAATATATTCATGTGTTTGCCTCTATGATCTCATAAAACAATTATGAGCTTAGCAACATGTAATTGGTTAATTTCCTTACTTATGATTTCTGATGGCTCGCATCACACATATAAGTTTATTAGTCCCTATAATTAACAAGGTAAGTAGCATGAGCTTAGCAATGCATAATTTAGTGAAATTTACCTTCGACTGGAAAGAGTGATGCATAGTTGCAATCATCCAATCCAAGCAGCAAAATTACAAGTAGTGCAAAGCCAAAAGCACTGGAGAGTTTTGCAGTCTTTGAGAAAGCAAGAAATAACATCAAATTAGATGACTTTTATAGGCAATATTTATACTCAAATCAATATATATGGCCATCTTTGCTCATCTCTATCTAGCCCTTCATGACTTTTTTAGCAAATTAGATGACTAACTACTTATTGGAAAATTTGGCAGTATGCACTTGGAATTTTGCCTCTGATGCATTTTCACCATATGAAAGAAAAGTTTCAAAGGTATTTGAAGTTGAGCTCAGTTACTAGAAAAGAAACTTGAACACGAAATGGATATCAGTTTATTATGATTGTTAGTTGCAGTTGTTTTTTTTTATCTCTCAATAAAGATTTCATTTCTGATCCATTTCTTAATGAAAGGATTATGATTAGCATATATATTATAGACTTGTCCCAAATTACTACAAGTTGATATGCCTTGTCCATACACCATAGGTTGCAATAATTCTAAGGTAAATGGTCTATTTGTGTCTCTAGTAATCTATATAATAAGGTGGGCTAACCATATGGTGTCCGCGAGATATCACCGTGGTTTTAATCAGAAATATAAAGAGAAGAACACTGCAAGCATCACAAAACTTAAAGTCTTCCTTACCTATTGAGTATCACTGTTGCAATATGCACCAATTACAATATAAGTCTGGATGAAAATGATCTATAGCTTGACTTAATCATTAATAATCCTTTTTCTAGAATTGAAACTTTTCGTCAACCAAGCATGTGTTGGGTGATTAATAAATTTTGCATTGAAAGTGAGAAAAAAAAGCAAATAATATATATGTGCTAAAAACTTATATACTTAATATTTTAAAATTTTGAGTTGAAATATAGTGTTACACTTGTAAATTTATTATTTATTTGAATTCTACTTGAATTCCTTACAAGTAGTACCACACTTACTACTCCCGCTTTTAATATGAGTTATGTGATTAAAGCATTCTGCATCAGAAATTAGGCTCTCCGGTTTGCCCAACAACTAACATTGTCTCGCAGAACTATTAGTCTCTTAATTTTAATTTGCGATTCAAGTCCTTTTGTGACCAAATAAAAAGAAAAAGGAAAAAGAAAATTCCAAGAGATGCCTTTGAACATCACAATTTAAAAGGCATGTAGCTATTATTTTCTTACCTGACTAGATTCATCGGTATTTTTTGTTTCTTTTGAACATGGCACTTTCTATTAATTGAAACACAAATTTTTTTATGGTGCAAATAAAAAGCAACGACAATGAAGCATGTTAAAACGACCACGCATAATATTTTTATTTTGTTGATGGTACTAAGTTATACTAATTTTGAAAGACGGTGGAGAAAGCATATCATCCTCTTCTAATTATTTACAATAGTTTGATTAATGAGCCTCATAAGGAAGCACATTGAGTTTAAAATTAAAAGAAAACATAAACTCACTTAACTATAAAAATCACAATTAAATATAAGGTCAATATAGTATAAATAAAAGACATCGTATCAAGATTTAATTTAACTCAAAGCCCTAAAATAATGTAATGTCAAATCACTTGGATAAGAATACTTTTTGATTTGATGTTGACGAGGAATTATCAACTTAATTTGATTGTTTACAATAAAAACTATCAAACATCCACGTAAACTTGTAAACAATAATTTGGTGAGAGAGGGTCATGAGCCAAATGCTGTGGCATATAACAAAATTATTGATTGTGTTTGCAAGGACAAGCTCCTAAGAGAGGTCTTGGCTTATAAAATTATTGAGAGGAATATGAATATGAGTGATAGAGCATTATTACATAACAATATATAGGGAGCAATATAAGAGCATGTACCTAGCTTTTTTTTTTTTTTCATGAATATCATGCAAAATGTATTGATTCACTTAACAAATAAGGAAAATTTTTAGCTGGGTTGTTGCTTCACAACTTATGTATGTCAATATTTTTCTTTACCTTTTTTAAGCAAAATTTTTGAATATTTAGATATATTATAATTTACATTTGATGGCCAAAATATTATAATTTGTGCTTTTTTTTTTCTATTTTAAACTTTATATTTTTCCTGGGATAGAAATTATACAAATCCAACATACAAAAATAGTAAGAAATTATAAATTTATTTTTTCTTAATATGCGGTTTTCTATAGTGTATGGTCCAAATAAAGTTAAGAAAAATGAAAAGTATATATGAGGTGATTAATTTATTGATTATACTTTCATATTTTAAAATTATCTTTAAAAACATTGGTATTCTGTTGCTAATTTCTTGTTCTCAGGTAGGTCTTGTTGTGATGGCCTCTACTTTCTCTCTTATGCTGTTTAGTCCCATCATCGTAAATTTTATGAATCAATGTGTCATTGCGAGCGCCCAACTTAGCAAGTGAGATTGGTGATGGTGATGATGATGATGATGAAGCTTTCTTTATCATTTCAATATATGCTTCTTCTTCTGCGCACAAATGGTGATGGTGTTACAACTCCTAATGATCCAGTGTTTTCTAAAAAACAAGGACATATGGGGTATAATTGGAGTCATCTTATTCTTGATGATCCCCTATCTCTTTTTAATCAGATTGATGGTGATGGTGATGGTAATGATGAAGCTTTCTTTCTCATTTCAATCTATGCAGAGCTATGCTTCTACTTCTATTTGTCTATCTCGAACAATAATGACGATTGGGATGAAATTGTCCAATGGCTTCTACTGCTTTTCTTTACATTTACATTCTAGTCGTCCCTACTCTCATAATGTGTCCGCTTCTCATCCTTTTGAAAAAGGAATCGCAAAGTTTTGTTATTATGGGACATTATTGCCATCATCCTCCACGAAGTTTAATTACAAGAAACCGACCCCCGGCTTGACACAAGCCTGCCCACACCCTCATTGCTTTCCAAATTGAAAGACTCAACCTCCACCAATAAGACTTTGACATATATTACTAGGCAGATACCTCCACCTCCCTTACAAGTATTGATGATGTGGGATGGAAGCATGAGAACGTTAAAATTATATCAAATAAAGTAAATTTAAACTTTGATACCAATTGACATGGAAGGGAAAATAAGAAAAAGAATTGAACTTTTAAAAGGGTTTTTGAAATTTACTAAAAAAGGTAACAACTCTTAAAAGAGTATTTGACGAAGTTCATCAAAAATCTAGGAGCAATTCCCCGTTTATAATTATTGTCAACAATACAAAATATTTGACTATGTTAAATTTAGAATTTAAAATGCTAGGTGTGAGTTTAGAGTATATTAAATGTAAATTTTTCTAATTTATAATACTATATATCACATATTTAAAGGTTAAAATTTTTCTTTTTAAAAGGATAATTAATTTACTTTTTTATCTTTATATTTTTAAAAATAATAGTTTAAACCATCTTAATAATAAAAATATTATGTATTTATATGAAGAGAGAAATTTAATAATTTTACAAATTAAAAATTATATTAAAATTTTACTATTTTAAGAATTACAAATTGCATATATTTTTACACAAAAAATAAGACAATTTTTAAATTAAAAAATTCTTATGAAATTGTATAAATGGTAAGCTAATTTACAAGTCTAAGTTGGCTCGAATTCCTGGCACTTGGTGGCCTGGTCCTCTGACGGTAGCAAATGTTAGATCTCCCTTTGTACAATTGAGTGTACCCTTCAACTTTCAAAAATGAAAAACATTTTGTTAATCTCTTTGTGGTGTAACTTGTGATTTGTTAAGACCTTCTAGGCTAGGAGCTATATATAAAAAAAAGAATGAAGTAAGATGGACGTCATTAGGTTAGAAAGGTTATTTTCATCTCCCTTGATGAATCAGGATGCCACTCAGTTATGATTGCAAGTTTCATCTTGTTTATGAAATCTTGCGTTGAAGTAGCTAGCAACCTTCAATCTGTATCTCCACAGTATAACATACAATCAGGATCACCAATGGAGTTGTATTGTTGTAGACATTATTTCTTTAATTTATTATAGTAAAAGAACAAATTGCACCAGTCATGCCGTCTGCAAGGGGCCATACGGATATATTTTAATTATAGGAAATACTACAACTTTTTCCAACTCGTCCTTGCCCATTCTAGTTAAATCTTTTTGGATTCGCCTCTCTTTTCCTTATGTCATAACTAGGTCATTGTGGCAAATAATCCATAGACTCTGTCATCTTCTTTTTGTAACCAACCATAGCTAATTACCAATAACATTATTATTGTATCATTGAAGTTAAAGAAAAAAATTAAAATTGTATCAATTATCTTCTTTTTAATTAAGAGTTGTTTAATTTAACAACTATCAATCAAATTGTTACGATTTATATTTAAAAAAAATATAATTTTGTAATTGATAATAAATATTCTCAATTTTTTTAAATTAAAATGTGTTTAATTATATATATATATATATATTTATTTATTTTTTAATTAATTTTTTATTTTATTTTCTCCTTTTTTAATAAGTTAATTAATTTATCACATAATTTTTTAAAATAAATTATTCAACAAACAACTATTACTTTATCACTATTTCCTTTAATTTAATCAAATGTGATACTTTAATTGTAAATAAGTGTTATAAGAGCAAATTAGTTTTAAAAAAAATACTAAAATGATAATTTTGTATTTATTTTTTATATAATTTATTACACCAAAAAACAAAAAATAAGTAATTAATTTTTTTTTATTTTCAATAAAATAAGACTTTTTAATAATAAGAGTTATATAAAAAATTGTTAAATTTATTTAATTTAATTAATTAGATTTATCAAATTAAAATTGTTGAAATATTTAAAAATATATTAATTATAATTTATAATTTAAGTAAATTATATTTAATAATTTGATTATAATTTTAAAATTTTAAAAATTATTAAAATAAGATAAATTATTTGATAATATTAAAATTTAAAATTATATTTTAAAGAGATATAAATTATTTAAACTATTTTTACTGAAATTTAATTTATCTTTTGTTAGCACCAGCAGCACCATTGTCGTCATCCTCAGCATTTCTCTCAATCCAACGGCGTCTATACCACTAATCACTCTCTCTGTCTCTTCTCTCCCTAAGCCCACTTCAAAGCTCACCTTCTTTCGCTCCAAATTCATTTCTACAACCCAAAGCACACGACTCTCTGTAATGGCCGCAGCAGCCCCTAGTGCCACAACTACTCCAACGGCTGCCACGGTTGTTCCGGCGGCGATTGTTGGCGGCGGCGGCGGACGAGTGGGAAGGGCGTTGCAAGAAATGGGTGGTGGCCAAGATTCATTGGTGAAGAGAGGGGACTCTGTGCCGCTTGATTTTGAAGGGCCTATTTTGGTTTGTACTAGGGATGATGATCTTGATGCTGTTCTTGAATCCACTCCCAAGTCCAGATGGAAGGGTAGGTATTCCTAATAATTCTGGATTTGTTTTGAGGAATTTAGGTGAAAGATATGAACTTTACTGATAATTGAATCAGCATTCATTCCCAGGAAACAAGAAAAATTGAACTAGAGCAGAAGAACATCTGCTTGCAAGTTGTAAATGTTCAGCCACAATTATAATGAAGAAAAATAATCTACTGCTCATTGACTAAGCTAGCTAAGTAATATGAAGAATGCTATAAATTGAGGTTCAGATATTGCTGTGGTGGCTGCATTTTGTGGGCCAATGCAAGTATTTGCTTCTCTATTAGGTTCAATGATTGTAATTGATCACAAGTGAAGTGTCGCTCATGACCTACTATTTGAAATAATTTCCTTTTGAATTGCTGAACTTGCAATGGAAATAATTGTGCCTTCTTTGTTTAGATGGTTGTGCAATACCCTTTTGGGCTCTGATAAGTGGACATTGACAATCTAGCAGAGCTGCTGCTGCAACTAATTCTTGAATTTTTTGTGTTTTAAGCCTATAACATACATGTCTGTATATAATTTTCTTTGTGTCCTTCATGATTTGAATTTCTTTGACTTTATATTACTTTGTTGATACAATTTCTGGAACTCTCTGAATTACGGTTACAATTGTTGCTGAGCTTGCATTGAGGTTCCTTAACATGAAAGGTTTCTTGATTTATTTCCCTTAACATTGAAGATTTTCTGGAATTTTCTTGTTGCTTCAGTATTTAACTTTGACCAAAATTACAAATTACCTTTTAACATTCCCTCTCAATTTGTAATTTTGAATTTCTTTTTGAACTTTTCTCTTGTAACTGCTTTGGTAAGAATGTCTGCTGGTTGATCATTTGTGTTGACAAACTCCATTATAACTTCTCCTCTATTAACCCTGTGCAATGATGACTCAGCCCAATGCTCTTTGTATATATATTAGATGCCTGTCATGGCTATTACTGACATAATATTGCACTAGATGATTGTTGGATCTTTATCTTAATGTTGCAAATCTGATAGTATTTTTGTAACCAAATTGCTTCACAAACTACATTAGTAGCTACAGTGTATTCTTCTTCAGTAGATGATAATGCAACTACCTTTTGTTTCTTGGAATTACTACATATTAGCTTGGTTTCCAAGGTGCATATGTATCCTGATGTGCTTTTTCTCATCTGCTGATCCTGCCCAATCGCTATCAATAATTCTCAAACTATGATTTTGCATATTTGATTCTAAACTTCTTAGTTCATTAGATATGCCACAAATTTCTTTTGGCAGCTACATGATGAAGTCAGCTAGGTTTGCTCATGAATCTAGAAACAAGACTTACTGAATGTGCGATATCTGGTCATGTATTTGTCAAATAATGTAATGAACCCACGAGACTTCAATACAGGCTTGGAATTATACTTTGCTCACGTAATCTCTCATTTAGGGGCATCATTGTTGACACTGCTTTACAACTTCACATGTGAAATTTCTTGAGCAAGTCTTCTGCATGTTTTTCTTGAGAAATGAAAATCTCTCCTTTATTTTGCTTAACTTGGGTTCCTAGAAAATATTTCATGAGTCCCAAGTCAGTCATGTCAAATTCTTTTATCATAGCACTTCTAAATTCTTCAATTGTCTCTGGGTTAAGACCAATATAAATCAATCATGCACATATAACCAAACAATAAGAACATCATTGGCACCTCCCTTCTTTACATAAAGTGATGCTTCACTTGGGCTCCTTTGGAATCCATTTTGCTGAGAATAATTATCAATTGCTCTTCCCTGCTTGAGGTGCTTGCTTCTGCCCATATTGAGCCTTATGGAGTCAATAAACTTTGTCCTCCATTCCATTATTCACATAGCTTTCAGATTGCTCCACATACACTTTGTCTAGTTCTCTATTCAATAATCCTTATTGTACGTCTAGTTGAAAAATTTCTAATTCCGTTTGAATTGTCAATGCAAGAAATTTTCCAGTTGTCTCCATCTGTGCAACTGATGCTTATCTCTCATGAAAGTCTACCCCAGGTTGATGCAAATAACCTTTTACAATGAGATGTGCCTTGTTTTTTTGAATTGAGCTATCTTCTTTGAATTATTTCCAATCACAAGTTTACTTTGGCATGTCTGCCTGCTCCCATGTGTGATTCCTTTGAATCATTTTGATCTCCTCGTCCATTGTCTTGTTCCATAATTCTTCTTATGCACCTACTTCAAAATTGTGGTTCACTTGTCAACATTAAAAGATTCATACAGTTCATTGAGTCTATGCACCTTTCTTTGTGGTGATTCTGAATCTGAGGCAATTTGAACTGAAGATCTCAGGCTTGGCATTTTTTGGATTTTCCACTTCAACAGGATCACCATTGCTTGTTGTTGGGTTATACAGATGATATTCTTTAGATTCATCACCATACCCCAAAAAAAGAAACCTTGCTTTCATTTTTCATCAAACTTCTCTCTTTTTTGAGAAGGAATACGAGAGTAAGCTATGCAACCAAAACCTTTGAGATGACCCACCCACTGCTTCCTTTTATGTCATGCTTCAAATGGTGTTTTATTTTGAATTGATTTTGTTGATCAGTTGAGATTGTAGACTGCTGTATTGGTTGCTTTGACCAAAAACTTTTCGGAAAGTTGTTTTCCTTTAGACATGCTTCTAGCCATCTCTATAATAGTGTGATTCTTACGTTATTCTACACCATTTGGTCACAGATTGTATCTCATGGCCAATTATCCTTTCATTCCTTTGTCTTTGTAATACCCTAGGAATGGTTTATAGATAAATTCTCCACCATGATTCATTTCTAAGTGCTTTATTTCTTGGTCACTTTCTCTCTCCAACTTTGCTCTGAATTGAACAAATTTGAATGAAGGCCCCTGACTTTTGCTCCAAAATATATATCCACATTGTCCCTGTAAAATCATCAACAAACAAAAGAAAGTACCATTTGCTGCTAATTGAAGGAGTTTGAGTTGGCATATCTGCATGTACCAATGCTCTCCATGAAGTCTATGGGAATGAAAGACTATGCATTCTGTTGGTGTTGAATTTTTCTCTGTCCTTGCTGATTCTGTTTTCAATATGTGCCCCTTCATCCTTTGTTGACAGTTGTTTCTCATTAATTTTGATTCTGGATTGAAATGCTTGCTCCAGCGATTGACTCAAAAATTTGCCCATTCTTTGCTCGCGCTATTAACTTGTGCACGATAACTTTCGACAGATCTTTTGTCTTTTCAATAATTGCAAGGATATCCTCAAATTTGAAATTAAACCTGGTGGAATTTGTTTTATGATCTTCTTTTAATCAATGTCGTCAATGCTGCTCTTGATTTGGTTGACTATTTCAACAACTCTTAAATAGAAACCTTTGATTCTTTCACTTTATTTCATAGAAAGGTTATCAAATTGCCTCTGCATATTTTGAAGTTTCGAGCCCTTGAATTCCTTTTGTAATATTTCTCATGCATCTTTGGCTTTTGATACTGAAGATTCTAGGAAAAATAATTTTGCTCACAGCCTGCTGGATGATCCTCATTGCACTTGCATCTCTCCAGACATTTTACTTATATTCTTTCATCTCCATATTTGACCCTGTTGTGGAACTTTCCTCTACTGGTGGTTCTTGATAATAATTAGTGACTACCACAAATTTTGTGCGATAAAGATTGTCTTCTTTCATGAGCTCCAATATTTGTAGAATTCTGAATCAAATATTAAAACTTGACTTTGAGTGTATATGAAGATGGTATTAGGATTATCTGTGGCTAGGATTTTACTAGGACTGGAGTGCACAATTTTTGATAGATGAGTCAAATTTGGGAGGAAAGGACTAAATTGAAACTATAGGAATTGAGAGAGTCAATCCAAAAACCTTTTTTGGCTTATTATTCAAAACAGAGTCATACAACTTTTTGTACCTAGAAATTGTTTTCAACTATTTTCACGCAAATACTTCTGGTTTTTGGATCAAGGGCGATATACTAACTTTGATACCGCTAGAAATTGTTTTCAACTATTTTCATGAAAATACTTCTGGTTTTTGGATCAAAGGCGACATACTAACTTTGATACCACTAGAAATTTTTTTCAACTATTTTCACGCAAATACTTCTGGTTTTTGGATCAAGGGTAATATACTAACTTTGATACCACTTGTTGTGTCAAATGCATTATTGGATGAAGTTTCAGAAACTTTAACAAAACAGGGCAAAACAGAGTGAAAGTATTTGTGTGGATATGTGGGCTTGCTGCTCCTGCAAATAATGATTGGATTTCTTGTTTTTTAAGCCTATTTCTTCTTTTTCTAAGGTTACAAAGTCCATGTTTACATATAGTTTTCTTAGCCATCTTCTTAATGAGTCGTATTTCTTTGACTTCATCGGTACAATTTCTAAGTCTCTCAACAATGAATTTATAACTGTTGCTCAGCTTGCATGGCAGTTCCTTAGCATGAAAGGCTTTTTAATTTTTCTTACCTTAGAAGATTTTCTGGAATTTTCTTGTTGCTTGATTCCTTAACTTTGACCAAAATTACAAATTACCTTTTGAAAACGTTGTTGGAGACCTGGAGTATAATGCATAATCCATAGCTTAGGCCTCACCTAATAACTTAAGTTTTTGGGTTAAATGGTTTCTTGACATGGTATCAAAGCTTTCATGATAAAGTGATCATGAGTTTGAATCACACTATCCTCACATTTCGCATGGGGGGGCATTTTGGAGTATAATATATGGTCCATACCCTGAGTTTCACCTAATAGCTCAAAGTTTTTGGGTGGTTTCTGCATATAAGGTTTATGCGATATTTTCGGAGGTTAAATTGGGGGTTGTATGGCTGTTGGTAATTTTTACCTTTAAGGTGTGTGGCTCTCTTGTCCTGTACTGGGGTAACATTGAGTATGATGCTGGTAGTTTTTTAATCTTATCAGCGTGATACTAATAAGTTTTTTCAATTTCTATTGCTCTTTGTAATTTATCCAATATATATTGAGTCATACAAAGTTAAATTCCATACTTAAAATCCTAAAATTTCAATTTCCTTAACACTAAGAAAATCTAGACCTCAGCAACCTTAAATCTTCCCTTTGTAGCTTTCCTGCATCCCCATTGCTAACATCTAGTCTGCCATTATAAGTTACAGTTCTAGCATTAAATAAGCTAGTCTACAGTGCTATTTGTGGTTTCAGGCGTCCAACCTTATTGCAGAACTTGCTTCTGCAGCAGCTACAGAAAAGGGGATTACATTTGATGCTGCTATGGAAGAAAGATTATGTGCTTATTCCCGGGCTGTTGCCCACTTCCCAACAGCCATTAAAGGGGTAAGGTGTTTCAGCTGCAATATTTATTGTTTTCGCAGAGTGGTGATGAATTTGTCTGTGGCTATCTATCTTATCACTTAGTTCTCTTCATAGGAATTCAATAAATCGATGCAGTTATCCATGGTATTTATCTAACAGTGGTTCCATCTATCTCTTATGAAATGAGAACTTTTGTGCAGAACAAATATATAAAGAAATTTGAGGTATCATTTAGTTTAGCTGATTATAATACATGAATCATACATTTTATCTTTTCCTTAAATCCAACAACATGGAAGTCTTTTAAATTGAGACCCTTTGTTCTTTTGCATGAACCATATAGCTTGGTTGAATATAATGCATGATTAGTGAGTCTTCATCTAATTGTTAGATCACCATCATGGTCATTAACTTTATGCAAATATTTGAAGAAGATAGTTTCTTCCAATTTTGATGTTGGAAGCCTTGTCTCCTCAGCTAGTACCCATTTCTTTGCCATTTTTCTCCGGGAGAATTGAGCCTGGAGTCTAGTTACCATTGGAATACGAGAGGAATGGTTACCCATTTTTAATTCCATCTCTCTCACTAAAACCTTGCAGTTCAAATGGAGGAATGGTTGGTTCTATTCTCTCTCTGAAAAGGCAATCGTGGAAGGGAGACCAGGTCCTTGTCCTCTAAATACTGCATGGCTTAAGGAGTTAAAAGTTGTCTAGTTATGCGGTTAAATTGTGCAGTTGTATCTTCTAATTGATGCTTTCTGGACCGTAACTATTCACAGTATGCAGTATTGTAACAAAAAACGGCATTTTTGCGTCAATTTTTATCTGAGTTTGATGTCCTAGTTCTTCATACAGGGCATCATTGGAATGGAGGTAAGCTTAATGCCAACCACCGGGTGGATGGTATGCCCATAACCAACAGAAAGCTAGCAATGACTGGAGATGCCAGAAATTTCACCATCCACAGCATTGTCGAGTGGGTCCTTTTGGACTTTGTCGTTGCGGAAATTAGAGAGTTTATAAGTCATATTTTTAGACACACTTTGGAAATTAGAAAGATTATAGGTCAAGTCTTTGGACATACTTTTGAAAAATAATCAAGTTTTTGGACACACTTTCGGACCCATTTTATAGGAAATGATTTCCTTAGTTATTTTTGTTGTCATATTGTGAAAGTAATGCTTCTCATTTGGTCCACCCTTTTTGACGTGACATGTGGGGCTGAGTTTGTCATGATAAAATTGACTCCTTTTTATGTCTTATTCTATATATACGTATTTCAAAAATTAAAATGGTGTGCAAAAATGTAAGAAACATATCATTTATAAAAAAAAAATCTATATATTTATTATATAAATTATGTAAAAAAAAAAACGTGAAATTTAACTATATTTTATTCAAAATCAAACGTACACCTAATTCTTTTTAGCTCAAAAAGAAAAATTTAGTTATAAAATAATTAATAAAACTAGTTTAAAATTAAATTCACATTTTATAAGTATTTGAAGGAAAGAAGAATTTAAATTCAATTCCTCTTTATCAAATCAAATTAAAATGATATAAAAAGAGAATTTTAAAGAAATTATATTTTTCTTTTTAAGTTAAATTAATTATTACATAATTTCAATACCATAAATTAATTAAGAATATAAAAGTTCAATGGACAAGAAAATGTAATTTAATAAATGTAGGTTTAAGTTACTCTTAACTATGAAATTTACCTAACTATGGAAAAAGATTACAGTGTTTTAAATTCCTCTCAATTTTGAATTTTTTAAGATAATTTCTGTTTATAAATATTATAAGAGAAATGGAGGCATGGGTCCTTTTGGACTTTGTTGTTGTGGAAATTAGAGAGTTTATAAGTCAAGTCTTTGGACACACTTTGGAAATTAGAGAGGTTATAGGTCAAGCCTTTGGACATACTTTTGGAAAATAATCAAGTCTTTGAGCACACTTTTGGACCTATTTCATAGGAAATGTTTTCCTTAGTTACTTTTGTTGTCATATTGTCAAAGTGATACTTCTCATTTGGTCTACTATTTTTGACACAGTATGTGGAGTTGAGTTTGGCATTACAAAATTGACTTATTTTCATGTCTTGCTTTATATATATGTGCTTCAAAAATTAAAATGGTGTGTGCAAAAATATAAGAAACATATCATTTATAAAAAAAAATCTATATATTTATTATACAAATTATGAAAAAAAAAACGTGAAATCGAACTATATTCTATTCAAAATTAAATGTACACCAAATTCTTTTCAGCCAAAAAAAAAAAAAAATCTGGTTATGACACAATTAACAAAATTAGTTTAAAATTAAATTCACATTTTATAAGCATTTGAAGGAAAGAGGGATTTGAATTCAATTTCTCTATATCAAACCAAACTAAAATGATATAAAAAGAGAATTATAAAGAAGTTATATCTTTTTTTCAAGTTAAATTAATTATTGTAGAATTTGAATATCATTGATTAATTAAGAGTAGACAAGTCTGAGAGACAAGAAAATGTAATTCAAATAAACATAGGTCAAGTTACTCCAACTACGAGGTTTACTTGGAAAGGGAAAAAAGATTACAGTGTTTTAATTTCCTCTCAATTTTGAATTTTTTGAGATAATTTCTCTTTATACATATTATAAAAGGAATAGAGGCATGGGTCCTTTTGGACTTTGTCGTTGTGGAAATTAGAGAGTTTATAAGTCAAGTCTTTGGACACACTTTGGAAATTAGAGAGGTTAGAGGTCAAGTCTTTGGACACACTTTTGGAAAATAAGCAAGTCTTTCGACACACTTTTGGACCCATTTTATAAGAAATGTTTTCCTTAGTTAGTTTTCTTGTCATATTGTGAAAGTGATACTTCTCATTTAGTCTATCCTTTTTGCCACGGCATGTGGAGCTGAGTTTGGCATTACAAAATTGATTCCTTTTCATATGTTGTTCTATATATATGTCACTTAGAAATTACAAAGGTGTGTGCAAAAATGTATCATTTATAAATAAAAAAATCTATATATTTATTATACAAATTATGTAAAAAAAAAAACGTGAAATTGAACTATATTTTATTCAAAATTAAATGTACACATAATTCTTTTCAGCCCAAAGAAAAAAAATATCTAGTTATGACACAATTAACAAAACTAGTTTAAAATTAAATTCACATTTTATAAGTATTTGAAGGAAAGAGGGATTTGAATTCAATTTCTCTCTATCAAACCAAACTAAAATGATATAAAAAGAGAATTTTAAAGAAGTTATATTTTTCTTTTCAAGTTAAATTAATTATTGCAAAATTTGAATACCATAGATTAATTAAGAATATAAAAGTCCAATGGACATGAAAATGTAATTCAATAAACATATGTCAAGTTACTCTAACTACGGAGTTTACCTAGCTATCGAAAAAAGATTACAGTGTTTCAACTTCCTCTCAATTTTGAATTTTTTAAGATAATTTCTCTTTTTACATATTATAAGTGGAATAGAGGCATGGGTCCTTTTGGACTTTGTCGTTGTGGAAATTAAAGAGTTTATAAGTCAAGTCTTTAGACACACTTTGGAAATTAAAGAGGTTATAGGTCAAGTTTTTGGACACACTTTTGGAAAATAAGCAAGTCTTTCGACACACTTTTGGACCCATTTTATAGGACATGTTTTCCTTAGGTAGTTTTCTTGTCATATTGTGAAAGTGATACTTCTCATTTAGTTTATCCTTTTTGCCACGGCATGTGGAGCTGAGTTTGGCATTACAAAATTGATTCCTTTTCATGTGTTGTTCTATATATATCACTCAGAAATTACAATGGTGTGTGTAAAAATGTATCATTTATAAATAAAAAAATCTATATATTTATTATACAAATTATGTAGAAAAAAAACATGAAATTGAACTATATTTTATTCAAAATTAAATGTACACATAATTCTTTTCAGCCTAAAGAAAAAAATATCTAGTTATGACACAATTAACAAAACTAGTTTAAAATTAAATTCACATTTTATAAGTATTTGAAGGAAAGAGGGATTTGAATTCAATTTCTCTCTATCAAGCCAAACTAAAATGATATAAAAAGAGAATTATAAAGAAGTTATATTTTTCTTTTCAAGTTAAATTAATTATTGCAAAATTTGAATACCATAGATTAATTAAGAATATAAAAGTCCAATGGACATGAAAATGTAATTCAATAAACGTAGGTCAAGTTACTCTAACTACGGAGTTTAACTAGCTATGGAAAAAAGATTACAGTGTTTCAACTTCCTCTCAATTTTGAATTTTTTAAGATAATTTCTCTTTTTACATATTATAAGTGGAATACAGGCATGGGTCCTTTTGGACTTTGTCGTTGTGGAAATTAGAGAGTTTATAAGTCAAGTCTTTGGACACACTTTGGAAATTAGAGAGGTTATAGGTCAAGTCTTTGGACACACTTTTGGAAAATAAGCAAGTCTTTTGACACACTTTTCGACCCATTTTATAGGAAATGTTTTCCTTAGGTAGTTTTCTTGTCATATTGTGAAAGTAATACTTCTCATTTAGTCTATCCTTTTTGCCACGACATGTGGAGCTGAGTTTGGCATTACAAAATTGATTCCTTTTCATGTGTTGTTCTATATATATGTCACTCAGAAATTACAAAGGTGTATGCAAAAATGTATCATTTATAAATAAAAAAATCTATATATTTATTATACAAATTATGTTAAAAAAAACGTGAAATTGAACTATATTTTGTTCAAAATTAAATGTACACATAATTCTTTTCAGCCCAAAGAAAAAAATATCTAGTTATGACACAATTAACAAAACTAGTTTAAAATTAAATTCACATTTTATAAGTATTTGAAGGAAAGAGGGATTTGAATTCAATTTCTCTCTATCAAACCAAACTAAAATGATATAAAAAGAGAATTATAAAGAAGTTATATTTTTCTTTTCAAGTTAAATTAATTATTGCAAAATTTGAATACCATAGATTAATTAAGAATATAAAAGTCCAATGAACATGAAAATGTAATTCAATAAACATATGTCAAGTTACTCTAACTACGGAGTTTAACTAGCTATGGAAAAAAGATTACAGTGTTTCAACTTCCTCTCAATTTTGAATTTTTTAAGATAATTTCTCTTTTTACATATTATAAGAGGAATAGAGGCATGGGTCTTTTTGGACTTCGTCGTTGTGGAAATTAGAGAGTTTATAAGCCAAGTCCTTGGACACACTTTGGAAATTAGAGAGGTTATAGGTCAAGTCTTTGGACACACTTTTGGAAAATAAGCAAGTCTTTGAGCACACTTTTGGACCCATTTTATAGGAAATGCTTTCCTTAGTTACTTTTGTTGTCTTATTGTGAAAGTGATGCTTCTCATTTGGTCTACCCTTTTTGACACGACATGTGGAGCTGAGTTTGGCATTACAAAATTGACTCCTTTTCATGTCTTGCACTATATATACGTGCCACAAAAATTAAAATGGTTTGTGCAAAAATGTAAGAAACATATCTTTTTTATATAAAAAAAAATCTATATATTTATTATACAAATTTTGTAAAAAAAAAAAAAAAAACGTGAAATTGAACTATATTCTATGCAAAATTAAATGTACACCCAATTCTTTTCAACCCAAGGAAAAATATATCTCGTTATGACACAATTAACAAAACTAGTTTAAAATTAAATTTACATTTTATAAGCATTTGAAGGAAAAAGGAATTTGAATTCAATTTCTCTCTATCAAACCAAACTAAAATGACATAAAAAGAGAATTATAAAGAAGTTATATCTTTTTTTCAAGTTAAATTATTTATTGTAGAATTTGAATACTATTGATTAATTAAGAGCAGAAAAGTCTGAGAGACAAGAAAATGTAATTCGAATAAACATAGGTCAAGTTACTCCAATTACGAAGTTTACTTGGACAGGGAAAAAAGATTACAGTGTTTTAATTTCCTTTCAATTTTGAATTTTTTAAAATAATTTCTGTTTATACATATTATAAGAGGAATAGAGGCATGGGTCCTTTTGGACTTTGTCATTGTGGAAATTACAGAGTTTATAAGCCAAGTTTTGGACACACTTTGGAAATTAGGGAGGTTATAGGTCAAATCTTTGGACACACTTTTGGAAAATAAGCAAGTCTTTCGACACACTTTTGGACCCATTTTATAGGAAATGTTTTCCTTAGTTTTCTTGTCATATTATGAAAGTGATACTTCTCATTTAGTCTACCCTTTTTTCCACGGCATGTGGAGCTGAGTTTGGCATTACAAAATTGACTCCTTTTTATGTGTTGTTCTATATATATGTCCCTCAGAAATTACAATGGTGTGTGCAAAAATGTATCATTTATAAATAAAAAAATCTATATATTTATTATACAAATTATGTAAAATAAAAAAAATGTGAAATTGAACTATATTCTATCCAAAATTAAATGTACACCCAATTCTTTTCAACCCAAAGAAAAAAAATCTAGTTATGACACAATTAACAAAATTAGTTTAAAATTAAATTCACATTTTATAAGCATTTGAAGGAAAGAGGGATTTGAATTCAATTTCTCTCAATCAAACTAAACTAAAATGATATAAAAAGAGAATTATAAAGAAGTTATATCTTTTTTTCAAGTTAAATTAATTATTGTAGAATTTGAATATCATAGATTAATTAAGAACAGAAAACTCTGAGGGACATGAAAATGTAATTGAAATAAACATAGTTGAAGTTACTCCAACTACGAAGTTTACTTATGTATGGAAAAAAGATTACAGTGTTTTAATTTCCTTTCAATTTTGAATTTTGTAAGATAATTTCTGTTTATACATATTATAAGAGGAATAGAGGCATGGGTCCTTGTGGACTTTGTCGTTATGGAAATTAGAGAGTTTATAAGTCAAGTCTTTGGACACACTTTGGAAATTAGAGAGGTTATAGGTCAACTCTTTGGACACACTTTTGGAAAATAAGCAAGTCTTTCGACACACTTATGGACCCATTTTATAGGAAATGTTTTCCTTAGTTTTCTTGTCATATTATGAAAGTGATACTTCTCATTTAGTCTACCCTTTTTTCCACGACATGTGGAGTTGAGTTTGGCATTACAAAATTGACTCCTTTTTATGTGTTGTTCTATATATATGTCCCTCAGAAATTACAATGGTGTGTGCAAAAATGTATCATTTATAAATAAAAAAATCTATATATTTATTATACAAATTATGTAAAATAAAAAAAATGTGAAATTGAACTATATTCTATCCAAAATTAAATGTACACCCAATTCTTTTCAGCCCAAAGAAAAAAAAATCTAGTTATGACACAATTAACAAAATTAGTTCAAAATTAAATTCACATTTTATAAGCATTTGAAGGAAAGAGGGATTTGAATTCAATTTCTCTCAATCAAACTAAACTAAAATGATATAAAAAGAGAATTATAAAGAAGTTATATCTTTTTTTCAAGTTAAATTAATTATTGTAGAATTTGAATATCATAGATTAATTAAGAACAGAAAACTCTGAGGGACATGAAAATGTAATTGAAATAAACATAGGTGAAGTTATTCCAACTACGAAGTTTACTTATGCATGGAAAAAAGATTACAGTGTTTTAATTTCCTTTCAATTTTGAATTTTGTAAGATAATTTCTATTTATACGTATTATAAGAGGAATAGAGGCATGGGTCCTTGTGGACTTTGTCGTTGTGGAAATTAGAGAGTTTATAAGTCAAGTCTTTGGACACACTTTGGAAATTAGAGAGGTTATAGGTCAACTCTTTGGACACACTTTTGGAAAATAAGCAAGTCTTTCGACACACTTTTGGACCCATTTTATAGGAAATGTTTTCCTTAGTTTTCTTGTCATATTATGAAAGTGATACTTCTCATTTAGTCTACCCTTTTTTCCACGGCATGTGGAGCTGAGTTTGGCATTACAAAATTGACTCCTTTTTATGTGTTGTTCTATATATATGTCCCTCAGAAATTACAATGGTGTGTGCAAACATGTATCATTTATAAATAAAAAAATTTATATATTTATTATACAAATTATGTAAAATAAAAAAAATGTGAAATTGAACTATATTCTATCCAAAATTAAATATACACCCAATTCTTTTTAGCCCGAAGAAAAAAAAATCTAGTTATGACACAATTAACAAAATTAGTTTAAAATTAAATTCACATTTTATAAGTATTTGAAGGAAAGAGGGATTTGAATTCAATTTCTCTCTATCAAACCAAACTAAAATGATATAAAAAGAGAATTATAAAGAAGTTATATCTTTTTTTCAAGTTAAATTAATTATTGTAGAATTTGAATATCATAGATTAATTAAGAACAGAAAACTTTGAGGGACATGAAAATGTAATTGAAATAAACATAGGTGAAGTTACTCCAACTACGAAGTTTACTTATGCATGGAAAAAAGATTACAGTGTTTTAATTTCCTTTCAATTTTGAATTTTGTAAGATAATTTCTATTTATACGTATTATAAGAGGAATAGAGGCATGGGTCCTTGTGGACTTTGTCGTTGTGGAAATTAGAGAGTTTATAAGTCAAGTCTTTGGACACACTTTGGAAATTAGAGAGGTTATAGGTCAACTCTTTGGACACACTTTTGGAAAATAAGCAAGTCTTTCGACACACTTTTGGACCCATTTTATAGGAAATGTTTTCCTTAGTTTTCTTGTCATATTATGAAAGTGATACTTCTCATTTAGTCTACCCTTTTTTCCACGGCATGTGGAGCTGAGTTTGGCATTACAAAATTGACTCCTTTTTATGTGTTGTTCTATATATATGTCCCTCAGAAATTACAATGGTGTGTGCAAAAATGTATCATTTATAAATAAAAAAATCTATATATTTTTTATACAAATTATGTAAAATAAAAAAAATGTGAAATTGAACTATATTCTATCCAAAATTAAATGTACACCCAATTCTTTTCAGCCCAAAGAATAAAATATCTGGTTATGACACAATTAACAAAACTAGTTTAAAATTAAATTCACATTTTGTAAGCATCTGAAGGAAAGAGGGATTTGAATTCAATTTCTCTCTATCAAGCCAAACTAAAATGATATAAAAAGAGAATTATAAAGAAATTATATCTTTTTTTCAAGTTAAATTAATTATTGTAGAATTTCTCTCTATCAAAGTCGGCTTTATGTCTATAGTTTTCATAATTTGATTAAGTTAAATAACTAAGTTAGATATAAAAGAGAACCAAAATGACAAAAACAAAAAATGAATTATTCTTTAAAGAAATCATTGCATTATATTTCACTTAAAAAGCCTATAAAATGCTACCTATAACTCCCTAAATCTTTATTTCAATTGTCATATCATGATGGCATATGACTAGCCCATTTATAATAAAATCAAATTAGCCTATTTATATGCTATAATATCGTAATTCATATACCAAGCATACCTTAAACTAATGCTTTATGACAATAATTTCCTTAAAATCTACATTTGAGACCTTGACTAGATTGGAGAGCAAAATAAATTTGCATTTAAATTTTTTGGGCACATGTAGAATAAAACTCACATTCTAGAAGCATTTTGAGGAGGCTTGATTTGAATCTTGTTTTTTTTTTTTTTTTTTAATGACCAATCAAATTAAAGATGATTGATTGTTTCTCGGGAAAAAAGAAAGATGATTGATTGTTGTATTATAGCATCTGAAAACAAAAACCAAATTTAAAAAAAAAATAAAAACAAATAAGAAGAGAAAATATATAATTTTCCTGCAGTGTCATATGCACGGTAGTCACACACAGTAAAACATAAAGTTACAATTAGTGTCTTCATTCAATCTTCCTTGCTAGAAAAAAAAAAACAAAAACAAGAAGAATGAAAAAAAAAAAAACAAAGAAAGCAATTGCTGGCCTCAAAATAAATTAATTAAACAAAAAATGCAATTGCCATGAGTATGTGGAAAATATGAGATTGGTGCTGTGGAATTTATATCCGAACACAGAATCTGCAATGCCCCCATATGTTTCAATCACTTTAGACATATCCAATGCAGACCCATAAATGCTTCAATTAAAATGAGTAATCAAACTCAAGTAGACGACAAGAGGGAGAGAAGAATACCTATGTTGACTTGATAATCTTTAGTTAAAATGTTACCCTATGAAGGTCGGCAAAGACTTTTTTGATCGATTAGGAGCAGACTCTTGTCTTGACATGTTTAGCAAGTTGTATAATTAGAATATGTTCACAATTAGAATATACTCTGAGACTCTTGACTTTTATTACACGGCTGCTGACTCCGGCATTACAAAATTGACCCCTTTCCATCCGTTTTTCTATATATGCGTTCGTGCCTTGGAAATTAGGATATAATGAGTGCAAAAATTAAAAGGTACTTTTCGGATTTTTCTTTTTATGCTTGTTAATTTGCATGACAATGGAGTTCTGGTTCACCAGGAAACATGTGTTGTGGGTTCTGATCAATTGAATATACTTAAGTGGTTATAAGAATTGCCTGGACGAAGAGAGTTGGGTTTATTAAGTATCAGGGTCTACTACGAGTCGAATGGGGTGAGGACAGGGCGAGTGCTTCCTTCCTGGACCGATAAATCTGGCATTTGACTACTGCAGTTGGGAACGAGTCAAGTGTAATAGCAACACAGGCCGAGTGATTGAGCTCTTTTTCAATAACACTAACCTTGCGAAAAAATACTCCAAATTTACAAAACAGATCCCATTACATGAACATGAAAGCCCCCTTAATATTTATAGTTTTCATGATTTGTTTGATGAAATTAATAAGTCGGATATAAAAGAGAGCTAAAATGATGCTTCTCATTCAGTATACCTTCCATTACACGGCATGTGTTGCTGACTATGACATTACAAATTTGACTCCTTTTCATTTATTGTTCTGTATTTAATATTTTCTTTGAACACAAAATTAGAAAATAAGACATTAATTGCAACACAAATTATAATTGATTTTTACTTGTAGAGTTTTAGTTTTATAGTTGGTGAAAAAAATATTCTAAATCTATAAAATATACCCCATTATATTTTTACGAAAGTTAATTTTCACATTTTGTTAAGTTAAATAATTATATTAGATGTACAAGAGAACAAAAATGGGTAAAAAATTAATTATATGTTAAAGAGATCATAAGTAAGTCATGAGTTATTCTCTCTTGACAACCAAAGATAAAGTTTGGATTTCACTAAATATATTAGTTGTAAATTTTTGTTTTAATTAATTTCTGTCAAATTACATATAAAGTGAAAGTAAAATGAGAATTTTTGAGATGGAATAAGTTTATCTTATAATTAAAAATAAGTATAAGAAAAATAGATTTAAAAAAATAAAAATATATAATTAAAATTATGAGAATTTAGGAATTGGGATAACAAAAGGTCATCCCCTATATAGAAAAGGTAGCCTTCTTGATTTGATGTTTGCATTGGATTTATTCTAAGTCATTAAATGTAGGAATTTGAGGACATTAAACTTGTCTATTTTGTCCATGTTGTTATGGAATTTGAGGATATGGAATTTTAATTTTTAAACAATTGTGACTTGTAACTAGGGGAGACATAAAGATTTTGACTAAATTGGAGAGCAAAATAAACACATATTAATTTTTTTAGTACATAGATATATTAAGCTTGTAATATTGGTATGCCAAGTGACACACTTCTCCTTCCTTTCTAATTCATTTTGAGTATAGAATGGTTTATCTGCCACATGATTTCCGTATTATTTATTATTGCTTAATGGGTCCTCTTATGAATTATGAATTTCATGATCACGTTTTAGTAATCTAATACCTCTTTCATCTTCCAGGAAATAAAATTATTAATCCTTCGTACTCAAAAAATTTTGGATTGCTTCACTCCTTTCATATATTCATCCACTCCTTTTAGGCTCTTTTGTTTTTAAAGATCGTTCTTTTACTCTTTGCACTATGTATCTTTCACCGACACAAGGAAAAATCCAAAACAATCATGTTGATGCTTCTACCCCTTGAGTTGGCAAGACATTTTATACATTTAGATATGTGAGTTTCAATTTTATTTTTCATATGTTCACATCTAATGCAATTTTTCAAAATAAAATCATATATTTCAAAAATTATTTAAACAAATTCTCTTTGTTTTTCTCTTGTCCCTTTATAGGATCATCTTCTTAGATAAAAAGATTTTATAACATCAATAAAAATTTTATAAATATAAAATTTTCTTAATAATAAAAATAAAAAGATTGTAAAATTTTATTGAATTATATATTTAAAATAAATATAATTACATAAAAAATTTATGTATTTCTGTTGACGTGATTGATTCATAAATAAATTGTTAAAATTCCATCAAATTTGCTCTTAAGTTAGGGATTAATTTGAGAGGAATGCTTCCCAGTTTTGTTTTTATTTCTAGAAGAGATAAATAAATAAATTAGTCAATAATCAAGAAAAAGGACAGAAATAAAACGAGAGAGAGCAAAAGTAAAAATTTTGATGACCCACAAACGATTTTTGTTGCCAGGAATTGACTGGTAGCGGCTGTGGGATGTATACACGTGGCATAATCAAAGACGTTGGAGTTCGACGGCGTTGATATCGTTGGACTGCGTGGGATGGGCGGTGGTGGTGAAATGAACGCTTGGTCGGTGAAATTTGTCATGTTGTCATCAAGTTGCATCGTCTTGCTTGACTAGGGATTTAATACACAAGCAAATCATGCACCAAAAAAAGAAAACCAGAAATAAAGATACAGTGATTTATTTTTTTCTTAATTTAAAATTTTTAAAAGTAATTTTTGTTTATACATATTTATAAAAGAATAGAAATATGAGTTATTTTGGACTTTATATCTTACATATACTACCCATCCTTCATAATTCAAAAAAATTGTCTATACCTTTTTTTTGGCAAAAAACATAGTAAAAAATTTGTATGTGAGATAAATAAGTAAAATGATTATATAGTTACTTATCTTAAAAAAATTGATAGTATAAAAAATAAAACAATAATTCAAAAGTTTCAAAAAATACAAGTTGTAAGTAACAATTGTAATACTTTTTATTATGAGTAAGTAATATTATTTTTTCTACTAAAAAATGTATAATTTTTATTTTTCTACATATGCATTATTTTTATTCTTATATTTGTATGTATGAATCTGCCTTATGAAAATTGAAAAAAAAAAAAAAAAGAATTGGATTGTCATTATTAATGTCTGTGTAACTTCTTTGCCAATAGTCTTTATCTTTTTTGTTGCATACAACAAGAAGCCAAGGAATTGGTTCTCATAAAGCTTATGAATGCTTTGGTCTTGAAATTTTCTTACTATGTCATTGATTTGTAAGATATTCTAGGGATCATCTAAGAAAATAATTTCTTTCTTATCATCTAACAAATTAATTATTACCTCAAAAGAAAAAAAAATGAAATTAATTATTGTGAGAAGTTATATCTCACAAGTTACAACTCATTTTTACAGACATTATTTTAGTTTTGTAATTAGTGAAAAAAATATTTCAAATTTAAAAAATAAATCTCATTACATTTACATGAAAGTCCCCTTTATATCTATAGTTTTCATAATTTGGTTAAGTTAAATAACTAAATTAGATATAAAAGAGAACCAAAATAAAAAAAAAAATTGTCTGTAAAAGAAATCATTGCATTATATTTCACTTGAAAAATCTATACAATGCTACGTATATCTCCCTAAAACTTTATTTCACTTGTCATAACATGATGGCATATGACTAGCTCATTATATAATCAAATCAAATTAACCTATTTATATGCTATAATATCATAATTCATATACCAAACATATCTTAAACTAATGCTTATGACAATAATTTCCTTAAAATCTACAATTGAGACTTTGACTAGATTAGAGAGTAAAATAAATTTACATTTAATTTTTTTGGGCACATGTAGAATAAAACTCACATTTTATAAGCATTTTTAGGAGGCTTGATTTAAATCTTGTTTTTTTTTTTATGACCAATGAAATTAAAGATGATTGATTATTTCTTGGAAAAGAAAGAAAGATGATTGATTGTTGTGTTATAGCATCTCATAACAAAAACCAAATTGAAAAAAAAAATTAAAAAGAAATAAGAAAAGAGAAAATATATAGTTTTTCTGCAGTGTCATATCCACGGTAGTTACACACAGTAAATCGTAAAGTTACAATTAGTGTCTTCATTCAATCTTCCTTGCTAGAAAAAAAAAAAAAAAGAGAGAAGAATGAAAGAAAAAAAAAAAGAACAGAAAGCAATTGCCGGCCTCAAAATAAATTAATTAAAAAAAAAAGGCAATTGCCATGAGTATCTGGAAAAATAAGAGATTGGTGCTAAGGAATCTATATCTGAACACAGAATCTGCAATGCCCCCACATGTTTCAATCACTTGAGACACAACCAATGCAGACCCATAAATGCTTCAATTAAAATGACTAATCAAACTCAAGTAGATGGCAAGAGGAGGGAGAGAAGAATACCTATGTTGACTTGATAATCTTTATTTAAAATATTTGGCAAGTTGTATAACTAGAATATATTCACAATTAGAATATACTCTGAGTCTCTTGACTTTTATCACACGGCATGTGTTGCTGACTCCAGCGTTACAACACTTATAAACAAAAAGATTCTCAATCCACTCATTATTAAAATAGCTCCAAGTCGTTCAAATTGACACACGTAATAACTCCTTGTGGGTGAACAATTTTATGCACAATTTACACAACAAGAACATTCCAATATCACATGAAAATATTATTGGTTCCTTAAATGGTCATTGTGGTGACAACATATAATTTACCAACACTATTCCAAACAAGGATCACAAAACAAAATTGTCCACAATAAGTTTCAACTTCATATATATTTTTTCAATTAAAATGTGAGACAAACAATTGTCCCTAACCTAATAATTCAAATTTATTCTAAAATGATTAAATAAGTAAAAATAATCTAGTACAATAATCCAATGTAGCAATCTATAGATTAACATGGTGCAATAAGACTTCTGCTTCACTATGGCAAACAGAATGACAAATGGATAATTTATCCATGTGCCAAAAGCCAACAAGGCCAAGCCTCTCAGCCTTGCTGTCGAAAGATTTCAGCAAATTTTATTTTGTTTTATTGTATTTTTATTGAAGAAAATAAGAAGGTTCTAGGTTGATATAACTAGGCTATGATATCACATCTATGAATTTACAACTCCATAATTTCATATCAAAACTAAAATCACATTTATAAACTGAATATTAATAGAGTATTAGGTATATCTCTTGTCACCATATTGTAAAAATTGATGATGCATGTGTAATAATAACTACGTTGAGATTGGGATCTTCCTTTCAAAATACTATCGACAATTTCTCGTTTGCTTTGGTGGGGAGAACATAATGTATCCTCTTGTGTGGAAAGGGGACCCATCTCTTATATTTATATTCAAGCTCTAATTAAATCAACCCATCATGAATTAAACAATAAGTTTTATACCAAATAATTATTTTTTGACCATTCCCTAAAAGAAAAAAATCCCAAACACATTCTTATTTTATATAACACACATATCTAGGTCCACAATTAAGTTATACATCTGGTTTGATTTTTAAATTAAAACAAAAAATTCAATTAATGACAATACAAAAATGAGAAAATATTCTAACAGTCTCAACTATCAATCAACTTATGTAGTAAAAATAAAATAGAGAATGTAATGTGATGAATCCATTTCCCAAAATGTTTATGATTCCTTTTTCTTAGTTAAAATGAACATTTTGCAGATTTTTAATTCTTTGGTTTTTTAAGCAGAAATGTGAATTGAAGATATGATTGTTCGATTCCATTCCCAGTAATCAACTTTGTGCATTTGGCGTTCACAAAATGTGTAAACTACTAGTGTTTGATTTTCTTAGTATCTATTTCAGTCATCTTGGTGATGGAAGCCATATTATACCAGCTTAAATCAACAAGAGAGTTGATACTTTGCAAAACCTTGGAGGATCAATGACAAGGGCAAGGTCAAAGAAAATAAAGGAAGCTCTTAACAACTTGTTGTGCGACATTTACTATCAAGAAGTTACTAGGTACGAGTTAAGGATGATGAAGGTTTCACCAGGGCTTGCGAATGTGTCATCTATGGAGGAATTTGAGAACCATGACCTTGGGAAGGAAGTTGGATTTGGGAGCCCATGTTTGGGCATTTAAATGAGTTATTTTCATGGGTTTTTATTATTATTTAGTGGGTTGGACGAATTTCCTTAATAAACCCATCTTATTAGCATATAAAAAGGGGTGGCTGGTAGATTGGACAAATTTCCTTAATAAGTCCATCTTTTTAGCTAGGGTTGTAGGGGGGTTAGGATATAAAAAGGGTGGATGGAGGGGAGGACGGCAAATGATGAGTATATGAGCTATTTTCTCTGGTTCTTTGAGAACTAATTAAGAACTTTCATACTTGAGTGTGTTGGTTCAATAGACTTATCTTCTTCAACGTTTTTGTTGTTGGGAGTGGCGTCTGAATCTTTAAGTTCTAGTTCTTGGTTGTTTATAATCATTTGGTCAGAACTCCAAAATCCCTTAACCTTTGTTAGAACGATCCTATACCAACATTGGTGTTGGGTTCATATCATTTAGTATTAGAGCCATATTTCTAACTCAGGTTAGTTATACTTTTGTTATCATCTCTTTCGTGTATCCTTCATTGTTGGTTGAATAACCAAAGAAGAAAAAAAGAAAGAAAAAAAAGAGAAAAAAATCGTGTGTTTCTTTGGTTGCCTTTCTATTATTCGTTCCTTCTATACAAATACCCATTAGTTAACCCAAAAAAAAAAAAATGGTTTCATTACTCAGTTGGTCATTCGATAATTGATTGTTGTCCAATTGCATTGCTCATATCATTGAATTCCTTGTCATTTTATTTGCTTTATTGCCCATCTTTTTAATCGCGTCACTTCTCTGAAGAGGTAGGTCTAAGATTGATATAGTCAAGTTTTGTTTGTTTCGAATTTAGTTTGCTGGGAACTATTGAAAGAGCTCTTAGAGTCTTGCAATTTATTGTGTGAAACACAAGAGTTAAGGACTACTATAGTTGAGTGGAGAGCAAACACGCAAGGGAGTGAGTTTTGTGAGGTATATTCTTTATTTACTAACAATCTTGCATATACGATGTCTAATGCTAAATAAGGCAGTTTCCCACATGGAGAGGAGGGAGTAGTTGTTCCAGATTTCAAATTGCTTATGAAATCCTTAGAGCAGAAGTTTGATAGGATTGCCCAAATGTTTTGGAAAGTTCGAGATAGGATGGATAAAATAGATGGGGAATCAAGTGTCAATCCTAAGAGGTTAGCCAGGAGGGTCATGAAGGAGCAATTTGAACATGACTTTGGTGAAGATGGTGATGATTATTATGATGGCAATGATAATGCTAGTAGAAACTTCAGAGGTGGCTTTAGAGGAGGACGTGGTAATCAGAATGGTAGGGGAGTGAGAGGTAATGGAAATGTTTATGATAGGCATAATGGAGGTTGGAATAACAGAAATAGAGTGGAGGAAGGAGTAGACAAAAATCTTAGTAGTATTAAAATGAAAATACCTTTTTTCCAAGGGAAAGTTGACCCTAATGTCTATTTGGATTAAGAATGAAGGGTAGAATTAATACATGAGTGCCACAACTTCTCTGAGGAGAAGAAAGTGAAGTTAGCTGTGGTAGAGTTCACTGATTATATTGTTGTATGGTGGGACTAGCAAGTTACTACCAGGAGAAGAAATTTTGAGAGAACTATAGAAACTTGGAATGAATTGAAGACTGTGATGAGAAGGAGATTTGTTCCCAACTCTTTTTATAGGGGTTTGTATAACAATGTGCAGAGCCTTATGCAAGATTCCAAGAGTGTGGAAGAGTACCATAAGGAGATGGAAATTGCTATGGTTAGGGCAAATGTAATAGAGGATAAGGAGGCAACCATGGCTAGGTTCCCCTAAGGGTTGAATAAAAGCATAGCTGATGTGGTTGAATTGCAACACTAGGTAGAGCTTGAAGACATGATACACATTGCCATGAAAGTTGAGAGGAAACTTAAGGGAAGGAGCACTTTTAGATATAATCAAAACTTAGGTTCATCTATTTGGAAGTCAAACTGGGGGAAGAAGGAAGAGAAGATGACTTCTAAGTTTAAAACCAATTCACATAGACCCCAAACTAGTGGGGGCAGCTTGGAAAGGGGCAAATTTGAAGAAAAACTTAAGGGCACCCAAGGAAAATCTAGAGACATCAAATGCTTTAGATGTCTGGGTAAAGGTCATGTGGCTTCACAATGTCATAACAAGATAACCATATACCTTAAGGAGAATGGTGACTATTTGTCTGGCAGTGATGCTAGTGATGAAGGCCAAATGCCGCCATTAGAGGATGTTAGTAATGTTGATGAAGGGATAGGGTATCCAGAGTATGGTGGAAGGCTTTTAGTAGTAAGGAGAGCCCTTAGTGTGCAGGTTAAGGAGGAGGATAATGTTGAGATACAACAGGAAAATATTTTCCATACTTGATGTTTAGTTCAAGATAGACTCTATTGCTTGATCATCGATGGTGATAGTTGCACTAATGTAGCAAGTGACTAAACAAGTTATGGTTCCATTTTCCATTGGCAGATATAAGGATGAGTTGTTTTGTGATGTTGTACCTATGCAAGCCGGGCATTTGTTATTAGGCCATCCTTGGTAGTTTGATAGAAAAGTTTTGCATTATGGTTACAAGAATCGCTATTCTTTCACCATGGATGGAAAATCATTTACACTTATTCCATTGACTCCAAGATAGGTGTATGAAGACCATGTGAGACTTTATGAAAGTGAGCAAAAGAGGAGGAGTGAAAAGAAAGAGAGAGTCGAGAGAAAAGAAAGTGAGGGAGAAAAAAAGAAGGTAAATGCAAGTGAGAGTGCTAAGTACAAAGGGGGTTAGGTTCACAAGAGTGAAGATGAAAGAAACGAGTATGTTTGCAAAAGGAGCAGATGTTAGGGCTGCCTTCCAAGCGAGGCAACAAATAATCTTGATCCTTTACAAGGATTCTTATTTCTTTAACATTGACCTTGATTCATCTTTGTCTAGTGCTATTTCATCTTTATTGCAGGATTATAATGATGTATTCCCTGAGGAGATCCCATATGGTTTACCACCAAGGAGAGGGATTGAACACCACATTAATCTTATTCTTGGGGCTCCCATTCCCAATAAGTCAGCGTATAGAAGTAATCCTGAGAAGACAAAGGAGCTTCAGAGGCATGTAAGGGAGAGCATGAGTCCACGTGCAGTGCCAGTGTTACTTATGCCAAAGAAAGATGGATCTTGGGGGATGTATGTCGATTGTAGAGTTATCAACAAAATAACAATTAAGTATTGACATCCTATACCCAGGCTTGATGATATGCTAAATAAATTACATGGTGCGTGTTACTTCTCTAAAACTGACCTTAAGAGTGGGTATCATGAAATTACGATAAGGGAAGGAGATGAATGGAAAACTGCATTCAAGACCAAGCATGGTTTGTATGAATGGTTAGTTATACCCTTTGGTTTGACTAATGCACCTAGTACTTTTATGAGATTAATGAATCATGTTTTAAGACCTTTCTTAGTAAAGTTTGTTGTGGCTTATTTTGATAACATATTAGTATACAATAGGAATTTAAAAGAGCATGTTAAACATTTGCATTGCATGCTTGATGTTTTAAGGAAGGAGAACTTGTATGCTAATGTGAAGAAATGCGATTTTTGCAAGGATCATGTTATTTTCTTGGGTTATGTTGTGTCTACTCATGACATAGAGGTGGTTAAAGAGAAGATTAAGGCAATTCAAGAATGGCCTACACCTAAGAGTGTGAGTGATGTGAGGAGTTTCCATGGTTTGGCTAGCATTTATAGGAGGTTCATTAAGGATTTTAGTATCATAGCTGCACCATTAAGTGAGGTCATTAAAAAAAGTGTAGGTTTCAAGTGGAGTAAGGAACAACAAGATACCTTTGATTTGCTTAAGACTAAGTTGTGTAATACACCACTTATTGCTTTGCTTGATTTTTCTAAGATCTTTAAAATTAAATGTGATGCATTAGGCATTGGGATTGAGAGAGTTCTCATGCAAGAAAAATGACCTATTGCATTCTTTACTGAGAAGTTGAGTGGGGCAACATTGAATTATCTAACTTATGATAAAGAAATGTGTGCACTTGTTAGGACTTTAGAAATGTGGCAGCACTACCTTTGGCCCAAGGAGTTTGTAATTCATACTGATCATGAGTCTTTAAAATATTTGAAGGGGCAAGGTAAGTTGAACAAGAGACATGCAAAATGGGTTGAATTTATTGAAACTTTTCCTTATGTAATTCAATACAAATCAGATAAGGAAAATGTTGTTACTGACGCATTGTCACATAAATACACATTGATTAGCACTTTGAGCGTTAAGTTGCTGGGGTTTGAGCACATTATTGATTTGTATGCTAATGATGTTGACTTTAGTAACGTATATGCTGCATATGAAAAAGCTGCCTTTGGTAAGTTCTATAGACATTAGGGGTATTTGTTTAGAGTAAATAAGCTTTGTATTCCTCAAGGGTTTATGAGAGCATTACTTGTGAGAGAAGCTCATGGGGGTGGTTTAATGGGACACTTTGGCATTCAAAAGACTTTTGATGTTTTAAATGAACATTTTTTTTGGTGGTATATGAAAAGGGATGTTAAAAGAGTCTGCGCCAAATGTATTACCTGTAGACAAGCTAGGTCTAGGGTTTTGCCCCATGGTAAGTATATGCCCTTAGAAATTCCTTGTGAACCTTAGACCAACATCTTTATGGATTTTATTCTTAGGTTACCTAGGTCCAAAAAGGGCCGAGATTGTATTCTTGTTGTAGTTGACAGGTTTTCAAAGATGACGCATTTCATTGCTTGTACCAAAACAGATGATGCCACACATGTTGCAGACTTATTTTTTAGAGAGATTGTTTGCCTACATGGAGTGCCAAAGAGTATTGTGTTAGATCGTGATGCAAAATTTTTGAGCCATTTTTGGAAAACATTGTGGGGTAAGCTTGGAACAAAGTTATTTTCTACAACTTGCCATCCACAAACCAACAGACAGACTGAGGTAGTAAATCGAACTGTTGGTACATTGTTGCGTGCTATTATTGGTAATAACTCTAGAACCTAGGAAGAATGTTTGCCTTTTGTGGAGTTTGCCTATAATCGTGTTGTTCATAGTGCCACAAGTTATTCTCCTTTTGAGCTTGTTTATGGTTTTAATCCATTATCTCCTTTGGATTTAGTGTCATTGCCTATACAGAACAGGGTTAATTTAGATGGGAAAAAGAAGGCTAAAGTGGTTAGGCAACTTCATGAGAAAGCTAGGCTTAACATTGAGAGAAAAACCAAACAATATGAAACACAAGCCAACAAAGGTCGTAGGCATATCACCTTTGAACTTGGTGATTGGGTTTGGGTACATTTGCGGAAGGATAAATTTCCTAAGCAAAGGAAATCAAAGTTGCAACCAAGGGGAGATAGTCCTTTTCAAGTGGTGGCAAGGGTCAATGATAATGCATATAAACTTGACTTGCTAGGTGAGTATAATGTGAGTGCAACATTTAATGTTTTTGACCTTTCTCCTTTTCTCTTTGATGATGTAGGTGCTGATTTGAGGACAAATCATTTTAAGGAGAGCAGGAATGATGGAAGCCATATTATACCAGCTCAAATCAATAAGGGAGTTGATGCTTTGCAAAACCTTGAAGGACCAATGACAAGGGCAAGGTCAAAGAAAATAAAGGAAGCTCTCAACAACTTGTTGTGCGACATTTACTATTAGGAAGTTGCTAGGTACGAGTTAAGAATGATGGAGGCTTCACCAAGGCTTGCGAATGTGTCATCTGTGGAGGAATTTGAGAACTATGACCTTGGGAAGGAAGTTGGATTTGGGAACCCATGTTTGGGCATTTAAATGGGTTATTGTTATGGGTTTTTATTATTATTTAGTGGGTTGGATGAATTTCCTTAATAAGCCCATCTTATTAGCATATAAAAAGGGGTGGCTAGCAGATTGGACGAATTTCCTTAATAAGTTCATCTTATTAACTAGGGTTTTAAGGGGAGTTAGCATATAAAAAGGGTGGCTAGAGGGGAGGACGGCAAATGATGAGTATATAAGTTATTGTCTCTAGTTCTTTGAGAACTAATTTTGAACTTTCATATTTGAGTGTGTTGGTTCAATAGACTTATCTTCTTCAACATTTTTGTTGTTGGGAGTGGCATTGAATCTTTAAGTTCTAGTTCTTAGTTGTTTATGAACTTTCATATTTGAGTGTGTTGGTTCAATAGACTTATCTTCTTCAACATTTTTGTTGTTGGGAGTGGCATTGAATCTTTAAGTTCTAGTTCTTAGTTGTTTATAATCATTGGGTCAAAACTCCAAAATTCCTTAACTTTTATTAGAATGATCCTATACCAACATTGGTGTTGGGTTCCGTTTACAAATAATCGGAGTTCATATCACCTGGTTAAGGTTTAATTTTCTCCTTTGAGTCTTTAATGCAGTTGTAGGGCAGCCAAGTCATTTTTGCAGTAGGAGCCTATCATTCCTATCCTCTTCTTTGCTCAAGAAGCTGCTCCTCTAGTTAAAGAACAAATATGCAACGTTTCTCCATAGTGGTTCTCGAAGAATATGTAGCAGTTCTAAAATCGGCATATTGCTTTTATGGCAGTTTTAGAGAATATGTAGTGTTTTATTTTATTTTTATGTAATGGTTTGGAAGAGAATATGCAATGCTTTATTATAGTTTATTTGAGGGCTTCTCAAACAATACATAGTGCTTTTTTATTTTTATGCAGCGGCTTATACAGAATTTGTGATGCTTCTATTAATTTTAAGCAGCTAAAGTCATGCCATATGCTTTCTAATTTATTATAGTTGCTATTTGTGTTTGGTTTGTGCAATTTTTATGTATTGGAACACAATTCTTTTAGCTTTGATAGTAATCAAATTACTGGATATTTTAAGGTAATTAGTTCATATCAAATGTAAGATCTCACAAGATGAGTCTTTAACTTATGCAATATAAAATTGAACAAACCAAAGTAAAAATGGTTCACAATTCATAACTAGCTCCTTGATTAAGTAATTATAAAATTTATATGGTCTAGATGAGGGAGTTAAAACAAATCTCACATATTTTGACTGTAAATTCTTTTCACATTTTTCATTATTATCATCATAAAGTGAAGGAAATAAAAGTGTCAGTTTTACTAATTAAAGATAAATCCAATTAATGATAAATAGAACAAACAATTGTAGATAGAAAAAGAAGTAGAAATATTAAAATAGTTGTGAATAGAGTCTTTGTCTTAGTACAATAGAAGGACATTGCTTTAATGATACTAGTATCGTTGTTTTCATTGTTAATAATAATAATAATAATAATAATAATAATAATAATAATGTCTTCGCCTTTTTCAGCGCAAATTGTAATTTTTTTTCTTAGTCACAACACAAATTAGAGTATCTTCCAAATTCAAAATCTACATAAATATTATAAGAGACATCATTCATCTTCATTTGTACTAAATCAAAATCCTCTAATTCAACATGATGCGTATTACAAAGTCTTTTTTTTTTGTTTTTTTTGCCAACCTAAATTGATTTGAAAAAAAAGGCATAAGATCCACGGAGGTGTTATCACAATGCAATAACTTACATAGGAGTATCAGCAGATTGATCAAATCTATTTAGTATTTATATTAAAAATAAATTGATAGTAATAGTTTGGAAATTTTGAAACTGCAATGGATCAAGATAGGAATAAAAATAGATTAAATTGTCATTGATGGTTATGGACCAAGTTAATTAGTTTGACGGTTCAACACATACTACATGGATAAAAAGGTATGAGTTTTATACTAAGAATTACTTCCCATAATCAAGAGGTTAACAAGTCACATAAAATATAATTTCAAATTACAAATCCTTGAATCCTCAGAACATAACAAAGAAATCATAAAAGACCAATATTATAAAAAAAAAAAAGATTTTTGTGTGACTAAATAAGCCGTTACCCTAGCTCTCAGCCAAAGAGGATTTTCTAAACCTTTTATTGTGACTGTTTTTAACAAATAAGTGACATTTCTTTGCAATAGTTTTCAATGAATACACAATGGCTTAAAAAATGAGCATACTATTTTTATGCAACTGTTTTTGAGATAATAAGACTACTAAATATTCATAGGTAATTAACTCATAGCAAACGTGAAATATCATAAAGTGAATGTTTAACTCATACAATAGAAACATTTGCAATTTTGAGCAGAACGAAATAAAAATAGTTCACAATTCATAATTATTGTCTTGATCAAAGAATTACAAAATTTATAAGGTCTAGATAGTGGAGTTAAAACAAACCTTGTAGGCTTCAATTGTAAGTTTTTTCCTCAGCATTCATCATCATCATCCTTAAATAAAAGAAATTAGCTGTGAGTTCTACAGATTAAAGATAAATCAAACTAATGAAAACTAGAACAAAGAACAATGGATAGGAAAAGAACTAGAGCAATTAAAATAGTTGTGAATAGATTTTCAGTATAAGTACAATGGAAGGGCATTGTGTCATAGTTATTTAATTTGGAGATGGATGCTTTGCTAGGCAAATTGTATAGCAAGCATTTCTAGATTTTATTTAAATGTCTAAAAAAAAAGAATGGCATTTTAAGTATTTTTGTTGTTCAAATAATTTTGTAAATAGCATACTTTTATGTAATTCATTTTAAATTACATACAAAATTCAGCTCCATCAAATACTGAAAAAAAAAAAAAGTTTGGAATGTGAAAATGAAAAATCATCTTTGTTTGAATTATGGGCAAATTAGTCCAATCAAATTAAAAGATTCCTTTTAGTGTGGAAACAGTCGTGGCTGGAGGCAAATGAGGCCTCCCTTCCACTCCCATGGTTGATGGTCCACTTAATTATTTTGTGGAAACCTTCTTGCACATTCATAGAAAGATTGATCTCATATCTCCAAAAATAATATCTTACTTTCATGAAGGATCTAGTCCAATAAATCTTCTTTATAATACATGAAAGTAGAAAATGAGACATTAACTAAAATGCTATGCAAACACAATTTAAGACATCTCTTAAGAACTTGTCCTTGCAAACACAATCAATGATTTTGTCATAGGCCACAACATTTGGCTTGCAACTCCCTCTCTCACAAAATTATTGTCTACAAGTTTATTAAATAAATCTTTAATAGCTTTTATTTTAAACAATCAAATAAAATTGATAACTCCTTTATAACATCAAAATGAAAAAGTTACCTTTGTTTGAGTGATTTAAAGTTGCATTGTATTATAATTTAATATATAATATATTTTTTAATTTTATCTAATAATTTAAAATTTTAAATTAAGGTAAATCTTGACTTGATATTATAGTTTTATAATTCAAAATTCTTTTATTCAAATCACACTGCTTTTTATTTAATTGTAATGTCTATATGTAAGGTGAGAGTGTTTTCTATAAGTTTTCAACCCGAAGTGCTTCTTTGCGAGGCTCATTAATCAAATTATTGTAAGTAATTCGATTAGGATGATATCCTTTCTCCACCGTCTTTCTAGAATCAGCATAACTTAGTACCATTAACAAAATAATTGATACAAAACAAAAGGAAATAAAACTACGGTAGGCAAAATTGAAATTTTATACATTATCATTTCAACATTTTTTGTTGACGTTGCTTTTCATGTGCGCCATAAAATTTGTGTTTTAATTAATAGAAAGTGTCATGTTCAAAAGAAACAAAAGACACCGATGAATCCAATTAGTTAAGAAAATAATATCTACAGGCCTTGTAAATTGTGATCTACATTTCCTGTAAGACTGTCCTTAAATTTTCTTTTTTCTTGTTCTTTTTATTTGTTCGGACAAGGATCAGAATCTTAGAGTTTGAAGTTAGGAAAAAACCGACAGTTCTACCACCAGACGCGGCTGGTGACACAGTGTTTGAAACTTTGCCACAGGTTTTTGCATTAGGTGTCGTTGACGAATGGACTGCATACATGGATAAAGCTTATTAATGTTCGTTGCCAAACTGTATACCATTTTCATCCAAAAGTATATTGTAAATTATATATATTTCAAGCATTACACTGAAGAGTTAATGAAGACTTTTAAGTTTGGTAATGCTTGTAGTCGAGGCTGCTAAAATCCATTTATAGAATTTTATGATTCCATGATCTTATATGAAGCTTAAGATTCAGATTGCATTAGTATCTCTTTTAGATAAGATCTTAGTAGGTTTCAATCTAAATTATAGAATTAGTAATTGCAATGTGATCATACGATTTTCTTTTTCATTATAATGAGTTTTGGAGTTCCTATCTCTTTTAGTTAAAATATATTAGAAATCTCACGACACAATATATAGCTCCCTACTTATACCCTAATAACTCTACTTGTTGTCTACAGTTCTATACCTTTTTTAACTTCTAATAGCAAAAATGAGTTGATTCTTAAGTTTTTCAAACTCATAGTCGTTAGCAATATATATATAAGAAAATAAATATATGTCTTTATTTAAATATAAATATTAAATATATGTAAGTACTTAGATATAAAGAAGATTTTTGACTAAGAATTAATCTTTGAAGGACTCAAGTTAACAGGTTGAACACGGGTTTGACACAAAACTAATATATTGCCTGCCGTGTAGTGCAATTTCCAAACATGTTCCAATACCTCAATAAAATATATGCTAGTGCGACCATACCCTGTTTGAAAAGTCCACGAGCCGAAGTGGATACCAAATGGCTGGTGCAGACTAGCTCTTTCCAGCGAAATTTCTGCCATTGACCTTTTTGGTCGAGCCATTGAAAATATGAAATGCAAAGAACACATATGCAGAATGAGTCGACGAGGGCTGGACAGAGATGGGCAGATATGACCATATATATATATATATATATGGATCCAAGCATAAATATTGCCCATAGAAGTCATCTAACTTGATACTATTTCCTGCTTTCTCAAAGATGGCAAAACTCTCCGGTGCTTTTGGCTACGCACTACTCGTGATTCTACTGCTTGGATTGGATGGCTGCATTGGTGAATCACTCATTCCAATTGAAGGTAACTGAGTTCACTGAATTACACATGGCCAGCTCATGCTAATTACCTTCTTAATTATAGTGATCAGGAAACTTATATATGTGATGTGAGCCATCAGAAATCATGAAAAAGGAGATTAATGAATTACACATAACTAAGCTCACAATTGTTTTATGAGATCATAGAGGCAAACACATGAATATATTGATCTATTAAATTGATATGATTGCTTGCAAAGGTCAATTTAATTTTCCAATGTACACAAAAATAGAAAAGAAAAGTATCACACATGCAAAGGGAACATTCTATGTAGATTTATATGAAATTTTTATTTTGCAATAAATTACATGCAAGAAATTGTTTTGAAATTCTATTCTGCCCAAGGTTCCGGTGAAATTTTAGTTTCAGGTTTCCTGCAGAATAAAAATAAATAATCCTATGCATGAACAGGAAGGAAGCTGAAGCAGACACATGAAGTAGTTGTCGATCGGTACTATCGATCTACAATGCAGAACACTGAGAATAAAGAGTGGCCACAAGCTCGAATTCTGTCGGGAGAAGAACGTGGCAGGGACACAGACCATCCCAGAAGATCATCACATACCCCCAAAGCACCACCTGGCCAAAGACCTTAGATTATAAACGTTCAGACCTAAGAATGATCTTTTAGTTTCAGAAATGTCTGTATAAATTAAAAAAAAAAAAGAAAATAAAATCCATATATAACATGCTCACTATTTACACAAGACAATTTATAAACAATAAGTTTTTGTCTTGTATATTAATTTCAAGTATAGGTGTCAAGCTTCTTTTTCGTGTTTTTTTTTTTTTTGTAACAGCTTTTGATTTGATTTGGATATCACCAGAGAGAAATAAGCAGCGAAGAGCTAGGAGATAATTTTTATACTGCCTAATTTATAACTTGTTACTGTAATTACTTACTGCCTTCATAATTTTCAACTTGATTCTTTTTTTAAGCAAATCATCAACTAGATAAGATAATGTTATTTGTGTATTTACATATGTTGCATATTTATATGTGTATGCATGCGTGCATTACTTTACTAAGAACTTATAGAGCTAGTCACAGGTATAGTCCAAAATTGAACAGGATTGACTAGGAATCAAAAAGATAGTGAAGAAAAATTTTATTTGAATGGTAAAAAGAACAATATAATTTTAATTCAGTTTTTCAACAACTAAATAATAATTAGAACAGTTTATGAAATCAAATTACTTATTTTATTTATTTTCACACTAATTTTTAGTTTTCTTCTCAATCTCTCACTCTTTTAATTACTCTCAATTTTTTTCTAATTATAATATTTATTTTAGCAATTGAATTTTTATTATTCAAAAAATTTTTGTGTATACTCTCGATTCCTTCAAATCCTTTGTTTATTTGAAATTTTCCTCCTTGACATCTTCCCATCTGTGTCAACCATGCAGAATGTGATCTCCCACCAGAACCATATATTAAAATTAATTGGAGGGCGGTGGGGAGAATTTCTACTTTGGTAGGTCTAGATTTGACATATCTTAACATCTTAAAGAAATCAAGGAATTTGTCCCAATAACCAACACAAAAATAAATAAATAAATAAAGCCAAGAAGAGCTTTACTGAAAATAGGCCTCTAAAATGAAATTGAATTACAGAAATGACAAGTATAGTGCAGGTGTACAGTTGCATGACTACTTACTTGCGTTTGTGAATCACATGCGTGATTTACATTCGACAATTGCACTCTCTTCGATGTTGCTGACTTTTCTATTTTAACGTTTTCCCTTTTCAATCTTCAACGCATCTTCTGAGTTATTGCAATGCACCAACAAAGGGAAAAACACGTCCACAAACAAACTCTTCTTGTTGTTTAGACGTAAGCCCATTTCACAACCGCGTAGCTTGATAATAAACTATATACACTCTTCAATTAAATAATAAACTATATCCCTCATTTGCTTATCCACATTCCATGCTTTTTGATAACTTCACTTGAAAGAGCCGAATTGTCCGATCAAACTGCACATATCAAAGACCATTAATGATGATGCTGTATACCACTACATCTGGCTCACAACCCCTTTCCTCCATCTTCTCGAGCACCTGAACAGCCGCATTATAGTTTCTAGATCCGCACAAACCCTTGACAGGGGTGTTGTAGACAATTAAATTAGGCCGGCAGCCCTTTTCTAACATCAAATCAAATACCCTCACAGGTCGGGCTATTTGGACTTGCGTACAAAACCCATTGAGTAAACTGCTATAAGTAAATAAATCATGTTGATACCCTTCGTGCAACGTCTCAGCAAAAAATTTCACACCTTGAGTTGGCTTTCCATCCACAACAAGACCGCTGAGAAGGGAATCATAAGAGAAAACATTACGCTCACAACCCAATCTGAACGTCTTGCTAACAATTGAGAAACCAAAATTCCCATTTTGTAAACGACAGAAAAAGTCGACCAATATGTTCAGATTGCATATGTCTTTCGTATACCAAAAGTGTTGTTCGGCACGTCTGGACAAAGAAATGACGGTGGAGCATTCGATTGAGAAGAGAAGGGCATCGTCGAGAATGTTGGAAGATAAATGTTAATTTAATATTATAATTAAGTTTGATTTCATAGTTTGGTATGTTTCAAAAATTTAGGTTCATGAAGTGGTGTATTTAGATTTAATGTATTTAATATATTAAGATGTCTATTTAATACTTTTAGAATATTAATTATTATAAATAAAGAATTTTTTTTTTTTTTACAAATAGGGTCTGATACATTGAGTTATATAATGTGTAGTGATAATTTGGAATGATAATATGGAATGGTAGTATGATTGAAATATATTTTATAATATAAATTTGTTCTTTGTGTTGTGTTATGTTTCCATTCCAAGTAAATCTTTTGAGTATCCTATTTCCTGTTATTAAAGTGATTTTTCTATCTCTAACCGAAACTAAGATGTTGGCAATCATGTTCCATAATAGCAAAACTTCGTGCTTCCTTTTTCAGAAGGATGAGAAGCGGACACATTATGAGAGTGGGGACGGCGAGAATGTAAATCTGAAGAAAAGAAAAGCAGCAGAAGCCATGGGACAATTCCATCTAATCATCATTCCTGTTCGAGATAGGCACGTAGAAGCAGAAGAAGAAGCAGAAACATAGCTCTGCATAGATTGAAATTGAGAAAGAAAGCTTCATCATCATCATCCTCACCATCACCATCAATCTTGCTTGCATTGTTGGGTACCCACGATGACACAATGATTCATAAAATTTACAATGATGGGACTGAACAGCATAGGAGAGAAAGTGAAGGCCACCACAACAAGACCTACCTGAGAACAAGAACTTAGCAACATAACTACAATGTTTTTAGAGATAATTTTAGAAAGTGAAAGTATAATAAATAAATTAATAACCTCATATATACTTTCCATTTTTCTTCACTTTATTTGGACCATAAACTATAGAAAACCACATATAAAAAAATAAATTTATAATCTCCTCCTACTTTTGTATGTTAGATTTATATAGTTTCTATCCCAAGAAAAATATAAAGTTTAAAATAAAAAAATAAAGGCATAAATTATAACATTTTGGCCAAATATATCTAAATGTTGAAAAAAATTTCTTGAAAGAGGTAAAGAAAAATACTAACATACATTAGTTGTGAAGCAACAACCTAGCTAAAAACTTTCCTTATTTGTTAAGTGAATCAATACATTTTGCATGATATTCATGCAAAAAAAAAAAACAAAAACTAGGTAATAATATTTGAGAAATAATATAGTAGTAACCAAAAACATGAATTAGTTATATTTCATTTAATTTTGCAAATAAATGAAATTAAATTAAAAAAATTTATTGTACTATATGCTCTTATATTGCTCCCTATATATTATTACCTAGTAGTACTCTATCACTCATTCATAGTCCTCTCAAAAATTTTATGAGCCAAGACCTCTCTTAGAAGTTTGTCCCTGCAAACACAACCAATGATTTTGTTATATGCCACAACATTTGGTTTATGACCCTCTCTCACCAAATTATTGCCTACAAGTTTACATGGATCATTGTTAGTTTTTATTGTAAACATTCAAATTAAGTTGATAACTCCTTATCAACGTCAAATCAAAAAGTATCTTTACTCAAGTGATTTGACACTGTGTTATATTAGAACTTTGAGTTAAATTAAATCTTGACATGATAGCTTTTATTCAAACCATTCTAACCTTATATTTAATTGTGAATTTTATATTTAACGTGAGTCTATGTTTTCTTTACATTTTGAACTCAATTTCCTTCCTTGTGAGGCTCATTAATTAGACTATTGTAAACAATTAGATTAGGATGGTACCCTTTCTTCACTTTCTTTCAAAAATTACCATAACTTAGTACCATTAATAGAATAACTGATACAAAACAATAGGAAAGGAAACTATGGTAGACAAAATAGAAATATTATACATGGTCATTTCAACATGCTTTATTGTCATTACTTTTTATTTGTGCCAAAAAAAAAATTTACAATTGATCTTATAATTGTAGGTTAATATAAAAATTCACAACCTAAATTATGTAGAAAAGGTATTCTCAAAATGAGTTTTAGTTATATTAATAATAATTATTAATATATGATATATGATGTAATTATATTTTGAACTTATTAATGAATTTCTGATATACATTATGTATATTTTTATTATATTATAATTATGTATAATTACTATTTTTAATAAAAAAGTCTTTATAAAATATTTTTATTAACCATTATAAAATTATATCTATATATTATGAGTTAGTAAATTACAAGTGTTGTAGTATATGAAAAGGAGTATTAAGAATAAATAAGGCATGACTACCACAATTCACACTAAATAATTTATCATGTTATAACATTATTATGACATCACGAGATATTGTTATTAATAATAAATATAATAGACTTAAATTGGACTAAGTGAGAGAATACTAGAATATTTCTAATTAATGGTGTAGTAATATTCCTGAATAATATTTTTATCGAAAGATCAAATGTGATCTAATTAGTAAAAAATAATTTTGTATACCTAATTTAACTTTTGTAATTGTATATATATATTATGATTGGTCTTTGTTCCTAATATATACAAATATTTTATTTAAAAGTGTGATTACAATGAAGATCAAGAGAGAAATTCCAAATGCATCAATGATTTTGGTATTATTTACATAAATATATTCAAGTTTAAAATTTAACAAAAAATAATATTTATAATAATAAATTTATTAAAAAATGTAACATTATATAATCCTAGTAATGAATAATTATCCTATCCAAATGTCATGACCCCCCAAAAGAGGCTTTTTTTGCATAAAATGAAATTAAAGCTTTTCCTGTCGTTGCTTACTATTATTATTGAAACTTATTTATATGTACTTGTGCTATATTGGGACTCTAAAAAAAAATTCAAATTAATGAAAAAGTTTGTCCCCTCTACCAAATAAAAGAGGAAAAAGGTTTGTTAAAACTAGTTGGACTCTTTTGTTGGTCACTTATCAATAAAAAAATGGAATTAGATAATAAATTGATTAAATTCACAATTCCAAAAGTTGGATATGCTATAATAAGATATTTAAAATATCATAGTAGATAAATAGTTATACAATTTTTTTTAATTAAAATTAATTAATATCAAAGAATAATAGTTAAATTGTTCTCATATCTTAATTTGTAAATATAAAATAATGTATCTTTTTTTTAGTATATAAAATAATGTATCTTTAATTTAAAATATGTATGTGTTTTTAATTTTTACATGTACAAAAAAAAAAAAGAAACAAAGAAAAGAAAAGTATCACACATGTAAGGGGAACATTCTATGTAGATTTACGAGAAATTTTTATTTTGAAATAAATTACATGCATGAAATTGTTTTACAATGAAATATTAATTTTGTTTTTGCCCAAGGCTCTCTAATGAAATTTTAATTCCAGATTTCTTGCAGAATAAAAATAAATTTTCCAATGCATAAACAAGAAGGAAGCTGAAGCAGACATATGAAGCAGTTGTCGATCAGTACTATCGATCCTAGGGGATCACTGTTAGACCCCCCAAAGCACCACTTAGCCAAAGATCTTAGATTATAAATGTTCAAACCTAAAAATAGTCTTTTAGTTTTAGAAATGCTTGTATAAATAAATAAGAAAATAAAATTCTAGGCTTCTGGCCTTAAATCGTATTACTTTTACTGGATATTTAAGTTCTACCATCCATTAATTAAAAATTTTATGTATAACATCTCCTCTATTTACATAAGACAATTTCGAGAATAAGTGTCGAGCCTTTGTTTTTTTTTTCTTTTTTTTTTTTTTTGTAACAGCTTCTAATTGGATATTGTCAAAGAGAAATAAGCAACAAAAGAAGTCCATAAAGTTAAGTGATAATTTTTGTACTGCATAGTTTATAACTTGTTACTTAATTTCTACTGCATATATAATGCAGGTGTACTTTTGCATGAATAATTGTGTTTGTATTTGAAAATTGCACTCTCTTCAATGCTGTTAATTTAAAGAGAAATCTACAAATTGATGTGTGGGATTTTCCTGGTAATTTTGCGATTATCGCCATATTTTTCTTTTACATTTTGGCCCATCTGCTCCATTATCTCTCTTGATATCCGTTATATCTTACATTGAATTTTGCACTGGAGTTGGTGAGCCTATTGCTATGAAAAATGTTGGGTTATCATAGATCCCTTGTTCTTTCACTTCAGGCCATAATGTTTTGTGAACTTGGTCCAGCCTACTGAAACCTCTAGCCTTTGGTTTCTCATGTCTACAACTTTTCCAATAATATATTAAATAAAGTTAAAGGTGTAAAATATAGGAATTAATTAAGTTAATATAAATGCTAATACATACCCTGATGAATATTCAAGTAGAGAGACTCAAACTCAAAATTTTAACTTTTGAAACTAATAGATACTCTTTTTTTGCAGTTTGGCTAAATTGATTAAGTTATCAAAGATTTTGATTTAAGCATATATAGCATGTTCAATTCTTAAAATATTAATCTAGATGTCCTATAACAAACTTAGCAAATTAAGACATTAGTTGTCTTATCAATTGTTTAATTATTATCTTTAATCTTTTCCATTGGAAAAATTTTGGAGGTATGTGGATTGTTGATTCTCACAACTTTACTGAACTGGAGGTTACAATCTTGCTTTTTGAGTTTTGCTGATATGATTAGAAACACCTATTTATCTTACATAAGAAGAACCCCTACTTTAAAACTTTTTTGCTATTGTATATAAAAGAGATTGTTCATCAAGAAACAATTCCTAATCATAGAACTTATACAAGTTGAAGATTTTAATTTTGTGTGAAGGAAGAAGAAACTATTATGTCATGTAGTTCATTGCAAGTAGACAAAAACAAATATTTTAATTTTAAAATCTTTCGATAAAATGCAAATAACTATATAAATGTTAGTATCTATATTACAAATGATCTTTGAGATAGGTAATTGTTAAGAACTTGTTTAATTAAGTTCATGTCATGGTATGAAATCTCTAATAAGTTTTCGTTGTCTATGTCAGCTTTGACAAAAAGGCTCAACATTAACTCCATGCTTGACTCACCAAAAACTTTATACCTAAATCTTGGTTTTGGTGACTATTATTGGGATTTTCACTCTTTGTATGTTAAGACTTCATTTTTGAAAGTAATATGAATAATTGTAGTTAACTTATACAAATTTTAACCAAAACATTTCTTATTAAGAGAGATGAGATATGATTGAATTGGTTATGAAGTGTTAATATAGATGTAGACTGTAATGTGACAATTATATTTGAGATTTGAAAAGTAGAATGTCAAGTCTTTATATTATGACAAAAGACGAAAATAGCACCATTACATGGAAGTAGTCAATTTGATGCATCCAAGAGATGATTGACATTATACTATTATGATTATATAATACACATTTGTAGTTTCATTTTAATTGCAATCAAATATTAAAAGCTAAAATTATACAACCAATAATCATAATAGTATAATATATAAACTCAACAATTAGATTGACCCTTGTAAGCATTTATAAGCAATTATATCAATTTAATAGATCAATATATTCATTTGTTTGCCTCTATGATCTCATAAAACAATTATGAGCTTAGCAACGTGTAATTCGTTAAGTTCCTTACTCATGATTTATGGTGGCTCACGTCACACATATAAGTTTATTAGTCCTTATAATTAACAAGGTAAGCAGCATGAGCTTAGCTACGCTTAATTTAGTGAAATTTACCTTCAACTGGAAAAAGTGATGCACAGTTGCAGCCATCCAATCTAAGCAGTAGAATTACAAGTAATGCAAAGCCAAAAGCATTGGAGAGCTTTGCAGTCTTTGAGAAAGCAAGAAATAGCATCAAATTAGATGACTTTTGTAGGCAATATTTATACTTGGATCAATATATATGGCCATTTCTGCTTGTCTCTGTCTAGCCCTTCATGACTCTTTCTATAAATTAGATGACTCATTACTAGTTGGAAAATTTGGTAGTACACACTTGGAATTATGCCTCTGATGTGTTTTCACCACTATGTGGAAGAAAAGTTTCAAATGAATTTAAAGTTGATCTCAGTTACCAGAAAAAAAACTTGAACACGAAATGGATATCAGTTTATTATGATTGTCAATTGTAGTTGTTTTTTTTAATTTTTTTTATTTTTTATCTCTCAATAAAGATTTCATTTATGATCCATTTCTTAATAAAAGGATTATGATTAACATATATATTATAGACTTGTCTAAAATTACTAAGAGTTGATATGCCTTGTCCATACATCATAGGTTGCAATAATTCTAAGGTAGATGGTCTATTTGTAATAACTTGTAATCTACATGATAAGGTGGACTACCCATATGGTGTCCACAAGATATTATCGTGGTTTTAATAAGAAATATAAAGAGAAGAATGCTGCAAGCATCACAAAACTTAAAGTCATCATTACCTATTGAGTATCACAGTTGAAATATGTATCAATTACAATATAATTCTAGATGAAAATGGTCTATAGCTTGGCTCAATCATTAATAATCTTTTTCCTAGAATTGAAATTTTTTGTCAACCAAGTGTGTGTTGTGTGATTAATAAATTGTACATTAAAAGAGAGAAAAAAAAAAGCAAATAATATATAAGTGGAAAGAACTTATAAACTAATATTTTAAAATTTTGAGTTGAGATATAGTGTTATGCCTGAAAATTTATTATTTACTTAAATTCTTTACAAGTAGTACCAAACTTATACTATCATTTTTAATGTGAGTTATATGATTAAAGCATTCTACATCAGAAATTGGGCTCTCCTATTTGCCCAACAACCAGCCCTGTCCTGCAGAATTATTAGTCTCTTAATTTCAATCTATGATTCAAGTCCTTTTGTGACCAAATAAAAAGCATATCATCCTTTTCTAATTACTTACAATAGTTTCATGAATGAGCCTCACAAGGAAGCACATTGAGTTCAAAATGTAAAGAAATCATAGACTCATTTAACTATAAAAATCACAATTAAATATAAGGTTAGTGTAATATGAATAAAAGACATCATGTCAAGATTTAATTTAACTCAAAGCTCTAACATAATGCAATGTCAAATCACTTGGAAAGGAATACTTTTTGATTTGATGTTGACAAGGAATTATTAACTTAATTTGATTGTTTGCAATAAAAACTATTAAAGATCCATGTAAACTTGTGAACAATAATTTGGTAAGAGAGAGTCACGAGCCAAATGTTGTGGCATATAATAAAATCATTGATTGTGTTTGCAAGAACAAGCTCCTAAGAGAGGTCTTGGCTTATAAAATTGTTGAGAGAATATGAATATGAATGATAAAGCACTATTATGTAACAATATATAGTGAGCAATATAAGAGCATGTAATACCATATTTTTTTATATTTAACTTTATTTATTTATAAAATTTTGTTACTAATATATTATTTCTTAAAATTGCAACCTAGCTTTTTTTTTCCATAAATATCATGCAAAATGTATTGATTCACTTAACAAATAAGGAAAATTTTTAACTAGGTTGTTGTTTCACAACTTATGTATGTCAATATTTTTCTTTACCTTTTTTGAGCCAAATTTTTGAATATTTAGATATATTATAATTTATATTTGATGACCAAAATATTATAATTTGTGCTTTTTTTTCTGTTTTGAACTTTATATTTTTCTTGGGATAGAAATTATACAAATCTGACATATAAAAATAGGAAGAGATTATAAATTTATTTTTTCTTAATATGCGGTTTTTATAGTGTATGGTCCAAATAAAGTCAAGAAAAATGAAAAGTTTATATGAGGTGATTGATTTATTGATTATACTTTCACATTCTAAAATTATCTTTAAAAACATTGGTGTTCTATTGCTAATTTCTTGTTTTCAGGTAAGTCTTGTTGTGGTGGCCTCCACTTTCTCTCCTATGTTGTTCAATCCGATCGTCGTAAATTTTACGAATCATTGTGTCGTCTCGAGCGCCCAACTTAACAAGCGAGATTGATGATGATGGTGATGGTGATGATGATGATGATCAAGCTTTCTTTGTCATTTTAATCTATGCTTCTTCTTCTGCGCACAAATGGTGATGGTGTTACAACTCTTAATGATCCAGTGTTTTCTAAAAAATCAAGGACATATGGGGCAAAATTGGAGTCATCTTATTCTTAATGATCCCCTGTCTCTTTTTAATTAGATTGATGGTGATGGTGATGGTGATGATAAAGCTTTCTTTCTCATTTCAATCTATGCAGAGCTATGCTTCTGCTTCTACTTGACTATCTTGAATAAGAATGACGATTGGGACAAAATTGTCCAATGGCTTATGCTGCTTTTCTTTACATATACATTCTCGTCGTCCTTAATCTCATAATGTGTCCACTTCTCATCCTTCTAAAAAAGGAACCGCGAAGTTTTGTTATTATGGGACATGATTGCCAACATCCTTCATGAAGTTTGATAACAAGAAACTAACCCTCGAGCTTGACGTAAGCTTGCCCACAGCCTCACTACTTTCCAAATTGAGAAACTCAGCCTCCACCAATAGGATTTTGACATGTACTACTAAGCAAATACCTTCACCTCCCATGCAAGGTATTGATGTGGGATGGAAGCGTGAGCACGTTGAAATTATATCAAATAATGTAAATTTAAACTTTGATACTAATTGACGATGTGGAAAGGAAGAGCGGAAAAAGAATTGAACTTTAAAAGGGTTTTTGAAATTTACTAAAAAGGGTAACGACTCTTAAAAGAGCATTTGACAAAATTCATCAAAAAGTTTAGAGCAATTCCCCATTCATAATTGTTGTTAATAATACAAAACATTCGATTACATAAAATTTAGAGTTTAAAATGTCAGATGTGAATTTAGAGTATGTTAAATATAAATTTTTTTAATTTATAATACCATATCTCATATATTTAAAGATTAAGATTTTTCTTTTTAAAAAAATAATTAATTTTCTTCTTTATTTTTATATTTTTAAAAAAATAGTTTAAATCATCTTAATAATAAAAATATTGTGTATTTATATGAGGAAGGAAATCTAATAATTTTACAACTTAAAAATTACACTAAAACTTTACTATTTTATGAATTACAAATTACATATTTTTTTACACAAAAAATAAGACAATTCTTATATAAAAAAAAATTCTTATGAAATTGTGTAGATGGTAAGTTAGTTTATAAGTCTAAGTTGGCTTGAATTCCTGACACTTGGTGGCCTGGTCCTTTAAAGGTAACAAATGTTAGATCTCGCTTTGTACAATTGAGTGTACCCTTCAACTTTCAAAAATACATTTTGTTAATCTCTTTATGTTGTAGCTTATGATTTGTTAAGACCATCTAGGCTATGAGCTAAAAAAAAAAAAAAGCCAAAAGAATGAAGTAAGATGGACGTGGTTAGGTGGGAAAGGTTATTCCTTGATGAATAAGGATGTCACTTAGTTTTGACAGTAAGTTTTGTCTTATTTATGGAATCCTACATTGAAGTAACATTGAAGTAGCTAGCAACTTTCAATATGTATCTCCACAGTATAACATACAATTAGGATCACCAATGAAATTGTATTGTTGCAAACATTATCTCTTCAATTTATTATAGTAAAAGAACAAATTGCACCAGCCATGTCATTTGCAAGGGGCCATACATATGTATTTTAATTATAGGAAAGGCTATAACTTTTTCCAACTCGTCCTTACCCTTTCTAGTTAAATCTTTTTGGATTTACCGCTCTTTCCCTCTTGTTATAACTAGGTCATTGTGGCAAATAATCTATATACTCTCTCCTCTTTTTTTTTTAACCAACTATAACTAATTACTAACAACATTATTATTGTATTGTCAAGTTAAAGAAAAAATTAAGGGTTGTATTAATTATCTTTTTTTTTTAATTAAGAGTTATTTAATTTAATAACTATTGATCAAATTGTTATGATTTATATTTAACAAAATATAATTTTATAATTTATAATAAATATTCTTAATTTTTTATTCCTAAATTAAAATATGAGTTTAACTATATATTTTTATATATTCATTTATTTTTTAACTATTTTATTTTATTTTATTTTTTAATCAATTAATTACTTTATCACATAATTTTTAAAATAAATTATTCAACATATAACTCTTATTTGATCACTATTTTTTTTAATTAATAAAATATGATACTTCAACTGTAAGTAACTATTATAAAGACAAATTAGTTTTAAAAAATATTAAAATAATAATTTTATATTTAATTTTTATATAATTTATTATACCAAGAGGTAGTAACTAATAATTTTTTTATTTTTAATAAAATGAGACTTTTTAATAATAAGAGTTATATATAAAATTATTAAATTAATTTAATTTAATTAATTAGATATATTAAATTAAAAAAGTTGGACTATTTAAAAATATATTAATTATAATTTATAATTTAAATAAAATATATTTAATAATTTGATTATAATTTTAAAATTTTAAAAATTATTAAAATAAAATAAATTATTTGATAATATTAAAATTCAAAATTATATTTTAAAGAGATATAAATTATTTAAAGAATTTAATTATTTTTACTGAAAATTAATCTATCTTTTGTTAGCACCAGCAGCACCATTGTCGTCATCCTCAGCATTTCTCCCAATCCAACGGCGTCTATACCACTAATCACTCTCTCTGTCTCCTCTCTCCCTAAGCCCACTTCAAAGCTCACCTTCTTTGGCTCCAAATTCATTTCTACAACCCAAAGCACACGACTCTCTGTAATGGCCGCAGCAGCCCCTAGTGCCACAACTACTCCAACGGCTGCCACGGTTGTTCCGGCGGCGATTGTTGGCGGCGGGCGTTGCAAGAAATGGGTGGTGGCCAAGATTCGTTGGTGAAGAGAGGGGACTCTGTGCCGCTTGATTTTGAAGGGCCTATTTTGGTTTGTACTAGGAATGATGATCTTGATGCTGTTCTTGAATCCACTCCCAAGTCCAGATGGAAGGGTAGGTATTCCTAATAATTCTGGATTTGTTTTGAGGAATTAAGGTGAAAGATATGAACTTTACTGATAATTGAATCATCATTCATTCCCAGGAAACAAGAAAAATTGAACGAGAGCAGATGAACATCTGCTTGCAAGTTGTAAATGTACAGCCACAATTACAATGAAGAAAAATATACTGCTTATTGACTAAGCTAGCTAAGCAATATGAAGAATGCTATAAATTGAGGTTCAGATATTGCTGTGGTGGCTGCATTTTGTGGGCCTATGCAAGTATTTGCTTCTCTATTAGGTGCAATGATTGTGATTGACCACAAGTGAAGTGTCGCTTGTGACCTACGATTTGAAATAATTTCCTTTTGAATTGCTGAACTTGCAATGGAAATAATTGTGCCTTCTTTGTTTAGATGGTTGTGCAATACCCTTTTGGGCTCTGATAAGTGGACATTGACAATCTAGCAGAGCTGCTGCTGCAACTAATTCTTGAATTTTTTGTGTTTTAAGCCTATAACATACATGTCTGTATATAATTTTCTTTGTGTCCTTCATGATTTGAATTTCTTTGACTTTATATTACTTTGTTGATACAATTTCTGAAACTCTCTGAATTACGGTTACAATTGTTGCTGAGCTTGCATTGAGGTTCCTTAACATGAAAGGTTTCTTGATTTATTTCCCTTAACATTGAAGATTTTCTGGAATTTTCTTGTTGCTTCAGTATTTAACTTTGACCAAAATTACAAATTACCTTTTAACATTCCCTCTCAATCTGTAATTTTGAATTTCTGTTTGAACTTTTCTCTTGGAACTGCTTTGGTAAGAATGTCTGCTGGTTGATCATTTGTGTTGACAAACTCCATTATAACTTCTCCTCTATTAACCCTGTGCAATGATGACTCGGCCCAATGCTCTTTGTATATATATTAGATTCCTGTCATGGCTATTACTGACATAATATTGCACTAGATGATTGTTGGATCTTTATCTTAATGTTGCAAATCTGATAGCATTTTTGTAACCAAATTGCTTCACAAACTACATTAGTAGCTACAGTGTATTCTTCTTCAGTAGATGATAATGCAACTACCTTTTGTTTCTTGGAATTACTACAAATTAGCTTGGTTTCCAAGGTGCATATGTATCCTGATGTGCTTTTTCTCATCTGCTGATCCTGCCCAATCGCTATCAATAATTCTCAAACTATGATTTTGCATATTTGATTCTTAACTTCTTAGTTCATTAGATATGCCACAAATTTCTTTTGGCAGCTACATGATGAAGTCAGCTAGGTTTGCTCATGAATCTAGAAACAAGACTTACTGAATGTGCGATATCTGGTCATGTATTTGTCAAATAATGTAATGAACCCACGAGACTTCAATACAGGCTTGGAATTATACTTTGCTCACGTAATCTCTCATTTAGGGGCATCATTGTTGACACTGCTTTACAACTTCACATGTGAAATTTCTTGAGCAAGTCTTCTGCATGTTTTTCTTGAGAAATGAAAATCTCTCCTTTATTTTGCTTAACTTGGGTTCCTAGAAAATATTTCATGAGTCCCAAGTCAGTCATGTCAAATTCTTTTATCATAGCACTTCTAAATTCTTCAATTGTCTCTGGGTTAAGACCAATATAAATGAATCATGCACATATAACCAAACAATAAGAACATCATTGGCACCTCCCTTCTTTACATAAAGTGATGCTTCACTTGGGCTCCTTTGGAATCCATTTTGCTGAGAATAATTATCAATTGCTCTTCCCTGCTTGAGGTGCTTGCTTCTGCCCATATTGAGCCTTATGGAGTCAATAAACTTTGTCCTCCATTCCATTATTCACATAGCTTTCAGATTGCTCCACATACACTTTGTCTAGTTCTCTATTCAATAATCCTTATTGTACGTCTAGTTGAAAAATTTCTAATTCCGTTTGTCAATGCAAGAAATTTTCCAGTTGTCTCCATCTGTGCAACTGATGCTTATCTCTCATGAAAGTCTACCCCAGGTTGATGTTAATAACCTTTTACAATGAGATGTGCCTTGTTTTTTTGAATTGAGCTATCTTCTTTGAATTATCTTTTGTAGACCGTCCAATCGCAAGTTTACTTTGGCATGCCTGCCTGCTCCCATGTGTGATTCTTTTGAATCATTTTGATCTCCTCATCCATCGTCTTTTTCCATAATTCTTCTTATGCACCTACTTCAAAATTGTGGTTCACTTGTCAACATTAAAAGATTCATACAGTTCATTGAGTCTATGCACCTTTCTTTGTGGTGATTCTGAATCTGAGGCAATTTGAACTGAAGATCTCAGGCTTGGCATTTTTTGGATTTTCCACTTCAACAGGATCACCATTGCTTGTTGTTGGGTTATACAGATGATATTCTTTAGATTCATCACCATACCCCAAAAAGAGAAACCTTGCTTTCATTTTTCATCAAACTTCTCTCTTTTTTGAGAAGGAATATGAGAGTAAGCTATGCAACCAAAACCTTTGAGATGACCCACCCACTGCTTCCTTTTATGTCATGCTTCAAATGGTGTTTTATTTTGAATTGATTTTGTTGATCAGTTGAGATTGTAGACTGCTGTATTGGTTGCTTTGACCAAAAACTTTTCGGAAAGTTGTTTTCCTTTAGACATGCTTCTAGCCATCTCTATAATAGCGTGATTCTTACGTTATTCTACACCATTTGGTCACAGATTGTATCTCATGGCCATTTATCCTTTCATTCCTTTGTCTTTGTAATACCCTAGGAATGGTTTATAGATAAATTCTCCACCATGATTCGTTTCTAAGTGCTTTATTTCTTGGTCACTTTCTCTCTCCAACTTTGCTCTGAATTGAACGAATTTGAATGAAGGCCCCTGACTTTTGCTCCAAAAAATATATCCACATTGTCCCTGTAAAATCATCAACAAACAAAAGAAAGTACCATTTGCTGCTAATTGAAGGAGTTTGAGTTGGCATATCTGCATGTACCAATGCTCTCCATGAAGTCTATGGGAATGAAAGACTATGCATTCTGTTGGTGTTGAATTTTTCTCTGTCCTTGCTGATTCTGTTTTCAATATGTGCCCCTTCATCCTTTGTTGACAGTTGTTTCTCATTAATTTTGATTCTGGATTGAAATGCTTGCTCCAGTGATTGACTCAAAAATTTGCCCATTCTTTGCTCGCGCCATTAACTTGTGCATGATAACTTTCGACAGATCTTTTGTCTTTTCAATAATTGCAAGGATATCCTCAAATTTGAAATTAAACTTGGTGGAATTTGTTTTATGATCTTTTAATCAATGTTGTCAATGCTGCTCTTGATTTGGTTGACTATTTCAACAACTCTTAAATAGAAACCTTTGATTCTTTCACTTTATTTCATAGAAAGGTTATCAAATTGCCTCTGCATATTTTGAAGTTTCGAGCCCTTGAATTCCTCGAAACAGAGTCATACAACTTTTTGTACCTAGAAATTGTTTTCAACTATTTTCACGCAAATACTTCTGGTTTTTGGATCAAGGGCGATATACTAACTTTGATACCACTTGTTGTGTCAAATGCATTATTGGATGAAGTTTCAGAAACTTTAACAAAACAGGGCAAAACAGAGTGAAAGTATGTGTGTGGATATGTGGGCTTGCTGCTCCTGCAAATAATGATTGGATTTCTTGTTTTTTAAGCCTATTTCTTCTTTTTCTAAGGTTACGAAGTCCATGTTTACATATAGTTTTCTTACCCATCTTCTTAATAAGTCGTATTTCTTTGACTTCATCGGTACAATTTCTAAGTCTCTCAACAATGAATTTATAACTGTTGCTCAGCTTGCATGGCAGTTCCTTAGCATGAAAGGCTTTTTAATTTTTCTTACCTTAGAAGATTTTCTGGAATTTTCTTGTTGCTTGATTCCTTAACTTTGACCAAAATTACAAATTACCTTTTGAAAACGTTGTTGGAGACCTGGAGTATAATGCATAATCCATAGCTTAGGCCTCACCTAATAACTTAAGTTTTTGGGTTAAATGGTTTCTTGACATGGTATCAAAGCTTTCATGATAAAGTGATCGTGAGTTTGAATCACACTATCCTCACATTTCGCATGGGGGGGCATTTTGGAGTATAATATATGGTCCATACCCTAAGTTTCACCTAATAGCTCAAAGTTTTTGGGTGGTTTCTGCATATAAGGTTTATGCGATATTTTCGGAGGTTATATTGGGGGTTGTATGGCTGTTGGTAATTTTTGTGGCTCTCTTGTCCTGTACTGGGGTAAGATTGAGTATGATGCTGGTAGTTTTTTAATCTTATCAGCGTGATACTAATAAGTTTTTTCAATTTCTATTGCTCTTTGTAATTTATCCAATATATATTGAGTCATACAAAGTTAAATTCCATACTTAAAATCCTAAAATTTCAATTTCCTTAACACTAAGAAAATCTAGACCTCAGCAACCTTAAATCTTCCCTTTGTAGCTTTCCTGCATCACCATTGCTAACATCTAGTCTGCCATTATAAGTTACAGTTCTAGCATTAAATAAGCTAGTCTACAGTGCTATTTGTGGTTTCAGGCATCCAACCTTATTGCAGAACTTGCTTCTGCAGCAGCTGCAGAAAAGGGGATTACATGTGATGCTGCTATGGAAGAAAGATTATGTGCTTATTCCCAGGCTGTTGCCCACTTCCCAACAGCCATTAAAGGGGTAAGGTGTTTCAGCTGCAATATTTATTGTTTTCGCAGAGTGGTGATGAATTTTTGTCTGTGGCTATCTATCTTATCACTTAGTTCTCTTCATAGGAATTCAATAAATTGATGCAGTTATCCATGGTATTTATCTAACAGTGGTTCCATCTATCTCTTATGAAATGAGAACTTTTGTGCAGAACAAATATATAAAGAAATTTGAGGTATCATTTAGTTTAGCTGATTATAATGCATGAATCATACATTTTATCTTTTCCTTAAATCCAACAACATGGAAGTCTTTTAAATTGAGACCCTTTGTTCTTTTGCATGAACCATATAGCTTGGTTGAATATAATGCATGATTAGTGAGTCTTCATCTAATTGTTAGATCACCATCATGGTCATTAACTTTATGCAAATATTTGAAGAAGAAAGTTTCTTCCAATATTTGATGTTGGAAGCCTTGTCTCCTCAGCTAGTACCCATTTCTTTGCCATTTTCCTCCGGGAGAATTGAGCCTGGAGTCTAGTTACCATTGGAATACAAAGAGTTAAAGTGAAGAGAGGAATGGTTACTCATTTTTAATTCCATCTCTCTCACTAAAACCTTGCAGTTCAAATGGAGGAATGGTTGGTTCTATTCTCTCTCTGAAAGGGCAATCGTGGAAGGGAGACCAGATCCTTGTCCTCTAAATACTGCATGGCCTAAGGAGTTAAAAGTTGTCTAGTTATGCGGTTAAATTGTGCAGTTGTATCTTTTAATTGATGCTTTCTGGACCGTACCTATTCACAGTATGCAGTATTGTAACAAAAAACGGCATTTTTGCGTCAATTTTTATCTGAGTTTGATGTCCTAGTTCTTCATACAGGGCGTCATTGGAATGGAGGTAAGCTTAATGCCAACCACCGGGTGGATGGTATGCCCATCACCAACAGAGAGCTAGCAATGACTGGAGATGCCAGAAATTTCCCCATCCACAGCATTGTCAAGTGGGTCCTTTTGGACTTTGTCGTTGTGGAAATTAGAGAGTTTATAAGTCATATCTTCGAACACACTTTGGAAATTAGAAAGGTTATAGGTCAAGTCTTTGGACACACTTTTGAAAAATAATCAAGTTTTTGGACACACTTTCAGACCCATTTTATAGGAAATGTTTTCCTTAGTTACTTTTGTTGTCATATTGTAAAAGTAATACTTCTCATTTGGTCCACCCTTTTTGACACGACATGTGGGGCTGACTTTGTCATTACAAAATTGACTCCTTTTCATGTCTTGTACTATGTATACGTACCTCAAAAATTAAAATGGTGTGCAAAAATGTAAGAAACATATCATTTATAAAAAAAAAACAATCTATATATTTATTATACAAATTATGTAAAAAAAAAACGTGAAATTTAACTATATTCTATTCAAAATCAAATGTACACTTAATTCTTTTTAGCCCAAAAAGAAAAATTTAGTTATAATATAATTAACAAAATTAGTTTAAAATTAAATTTACATTTTATAAGTATTTGAAAAGAAGAGAGATTTGAATTTAATTTTTCTCTATCAAATCAAATTAAAATGATATAAAAAGAGAATTTTAAAGAAATTATATTTTTCTTTTCAAGTTAAATTAATTATTACATAATATGAATACCATAGATTAATTAAAAATATAAAAGTCCAATGGACAAGAAAATGTAATTTAATAAATATAAGTCAAGTTACTCTAATTATAAAATTTACCTATGGAAAAAAGATTACAGTATTTTAATTTTCTTTCAATTTTGAATTTTTTAAAATAATTTCTATTTATACATATTTTAAGAAGAATGGAGGCATGGGTCCTTTTGGACTTTGTCGTTATGGAAATTAGAAAGTTTATAAGTTAAGTCTTTGGACACACTTTGGAAATTAGAGAGGTTATAAGTTAAGCCTTTGGACACACTTTTGGAAAATAATCAAGTTTTTAAGCACACTTTTGGACCTATTTCATAGGAAATGTTTTCCTTAGTTACTTTTGTTGTCATATTGTGAAAGTGATACTTTTCATTTGGTCTACCATTTTTGACACGGCATGTGGAGTTGAGTTTGGCATTACAAAATTGACTCATTTTCATGTCTTGCTCTATATATATGTGCTTCGAAAATTAAAATGGTGTGTGCAAAAATGTAAGAAACATATCATTTATAAAAAACAAAAATCTATATATTTATTATACAAATTGTGAAAAAAAAATGTGAAATTGAACTATATTCTATTCAAAATTAAATGTACACATAATTCTTTTCAGCCAAAAAGAAAAAAATCTAGTTATGACATAATTAACAAAACTAGTTTAAAATTAAATTCACATTTTATAAGTATTTGAAGGAAAGAGGGATTTTTATTCAATTTCTCTATATCAAACCAAACTAAAATGATATAAAAAGAGAATTATAAAGAAGTTATATTTTTTTTCAAATTAAATTAATTATTGTAGAATTTGAATACTATTGATTAATTAAGAGCAGAAAAGTCTGAGAGACAAGAAAATGTAATTCAAATAAACATAAGTCAAGTTACTCCAACTACGAGGTTTACTTGGACAGGGAAAAAAGATTACAGTGTTTTAATTTCCTCACAATTTTGAATTTTTTGAGATAATTTCTCTTTATACATATTATAAAAGGGATAGAGGCATGGGTCCTTTCGGATTTTGTCGTTGTGGAAATTAAAGAGTTTATAAGTCAAGTCTTTGGATACACTTTGGAAATTAGAGAAGTTATAAGTCAAGTTTTTGGACACACTTTTGGAAAATAAGCAAGTCTTTCGACACACTTTTGGACCCATTTTATAGGAAATGTTTTCCTTAGTTAGTTTTCTTGTCATATTGTGAAAGTGATACTTCTCATTTAGTCTATCCTTTTTGCCACAATATGTGGAGTTGAGTTTGGCATTACAAAATTTATTCCTTTTCATGTGTTGTTTTATATATATGTCACTCATAAATTACAATGGTGTGTGCAAAAATGTATCATTTATATAAAATATATATATATATTTTTTATACAAATTATGTAAAAAAAAAACGTCAAATTGAACTATATTTTATTCAAAATTAAATGTACACATAATTCTTTTCAACCCAAAGAAAAAAGTATCTAGTTATGACACAATTAACAAAACTAGTTTAAAATTAAATTCACATTTTATAAGTATTTGAAGGAAAGAGGGATTTGAATTCAATTTCTCTCTATTAAACCAAACTAAAATGATATAAAAAGAGATTTATAAAGAAGTTATATTTTTCTTTTCAAGTTAAATTAATTATTGCAAACTTTGAATACCATAGATTAATTAAGAATATAAAAGTCCAATAGACATGAAAATGTAATTTAATAAACGTAGGTCAAGTTACTCTAACTATGAAGTTTACCTAGCTATGGAAAAAAGATTACAGTGTTTCAACTTCCTCTCAATTTTGAATTTTTTAAGATAATTTCTCTTTTTACATATTATAAGTGGAATAGAGGCATGGGTCCTTTTGGACTTTGTCGTTGTGGAAATTAGAGAGTTTATAAGTCAAGTCTTTGGACACACTTTGGAAATTAGAGAGGTTATAGGTCAAGTCTTTGGACACACTTTTGGAAAATAAGCAAGTCTTTCGACACACTTTTGGATCCATTTTATAGGAAATGTTTTCCTTAGGTAGTTTTCTTGTCATATTGTGAAAGTGACACAGCTCATTTAATCTATCCTTTTTGCCACGGCATATGGAGCTAAGTTTGGCATTACAAAATTGATTCCTTTTCATGTGTTGTTATATATATATATCACTCAAAAATTACAATGGTGTGTGCAAAAATGTATCATTTATAAAAAATCTATATATTTATTATACAAATTATGTAAAAAGAAAACGTGAAATTGAACTATATTTTATTCAAAATTAAATGTACACATAATTCTTTTCAGCCCAAAGAAAAAAGATATCTAGTTATGACACAATTAACAAAACTAGTTTAAAATTAAATTCACATTTTATAAGTATTTGAAGGAAAGAGGGATTTGAATTCAATTTCTCTCTATTAAACCAAATTAAAATGATATAAAAAGAGAATTATAAAGAAGTTATATTTTTCTTTTCAAGTTAAATTAATTATTGCAAAATTTGAATACCATATATTAATTAAGAATATAAAAGTCCAATGGACATGAAAATGTAATTCAATAAACGTAGGTCAAGTTACTCTAACTACGGAGTTTACCTAGCTATGAAAAAAGATTACAGTGTTTCAACTTCCTCTCAATTTTGAATTTTTTAAGATAATTTCTCTTTTTACATATTATAAGTGGAATAGAGGCATGGGTCCTTTTGGACTTTGTTGTTGTGGAAATTAGAGAATTTATAAGTCAAGTCTTTGGACACACTTTGGAAATTAGAGAGGTTATAGGTCAAATCTTTGGACACACTTTTGGAAAATAAGTAAGTCTTTCGACACACTTTTGGACCCATTTTATAGGAAATGTTTTCCTTAGTTAGTTTTCTTGTCATATTATGAAAGTGATACTTCTCATTTAATCTATCCTTTTTGCCACGACATGTGGAGCTGAGTTTGGCATTACAAAATTGATTCCTTTTCATGTGTTGTTCTATATATATGTCACTCAAAAATTACAATGGTGTGTGCAAAAATGTATCATTTATAAAAAAAAAAAAAAAAAATATATATATATATATATATATATATATATATATATATATATATATATATATATTATACAAATTATGTAAAAAAAAAAAACGTGAAATTGAATTATATTTTATTCAAAATTAAATTTACACATAATTCTTTTCAGCCCAAAGAAAAAAATCTAGTTATGACACAATTAACAAAACTAGTTTAAAATTAAATTCACATTTTATAAGTATTTGAAGGAAAAAGGGATTTTAATTCAATTTCTCTTTATCAAATCAAACTAAAATGATATAAAAAGAGAATTATAAAGAAGTTATATTTCTCTTTTCAAGTTAAATTAATTATTGCAAAATTTGAATACTATAGATTAATTAAGAATATAAAAGTTCAATGGACATGAAAATGTAATTCAATAAAGGTAGGTCAAGTTACTATAACTACTGAGTTTACCTAGCTATGGAAAAAAAATTACAGTGTTTTAACTTCCTCTCAATTTTGAATTTTTTTAAGGTAATTTCTCTTTTTACATATTATAAGAGGAATAGAGGCATGGGTCCTTTTGGACTTCGTCGTTGTGAAAATTAGAGAGTTTATAAGTCAAGTCTTTGGACACACTTTGGAAATTAGAGAGGTTATAGGTCAAGTCTTTGGACACACTTTTGGAAAATAAGCAAGTCTTTGGACACACTTTTGGAAAATAAGCAAGTCTTTGAGAACACTTTTGGACCCATTTTATAGGAAATGCTTTCCTTAGTTACTTTTGTTGTCATATTGTGAAAGTGATGCTTCTCATTTGGTCTACCCTTTTTGACACAACAAGTGGAGCTGAGTTTGCCATTACAAAATTGACTCCTTTTCATGTCTTGCTCTATATATACGTGCCACAAAAATTAAAATGGTTTGTGCAAAAATGTAAGAAATATATCATTTTTATATAAAAAAATCTATATATTTATTATACAAATTATGTAAAAAAAAAACGTGAAATTGAACTATATTCTATTCAAAATTAATTGTACACCCAATTCTTTTCAGCCCAAGGAAAAAAATATCTCGTTATGACACAATTAACAAAACTAGTTTAAAATTAAATTTACATTTTATAAGCATTTGAAAGAAAGAGGGATTTGAATTCAATTTCTCTATATCAAACCAAACTAAAATGATATAAAAAGAAAATTATAAAGAAATTATATCTTTTCTTCAAGTTAAATTAATTATTGTAGAATTTGAATACCATAGATTAATTAAGAGCAGAAAAGTTTGAGATACAAGAAAATTTAATTCAAATAAAGATAAGTCAAGTTACTCCAATTACAAAGTTTACTTGGACAGGGAAAAAAGATTACAATGTTTTAATTTCCTTTCAATTTTGAATTTTTTAAAATAATTTCTGTTTATACATATTATAAGAGGAATAGAGGCATGGGTCCTTTTGGACTTTGTCGTTGTGGAAATTAGAGAGTTTATAAGCCAAGTCTTTGGACACACTTTTGGAAAATAATCAAGTCTTTGGACACACTTTTGGAAAATAATCAAGTCTTTCGACACACTTTTGGACCCATTTTATAGGAAATGTTTTCCTTAGTTTTCTTGTCATATTGTGAAAGTGATACTTCTTATTTAGTCTACCCTTTTTGCCAGGGCATGTGGAGCTAAGTTTGGCATTACAAAATTGATTCCTTTTTATGTGTTGTTCTATATATATGTCCCTTATAAATTACAATGGTGTGTGCAAAAATGTATCATTTATAAATAAAAAAATTTATATATTTATTATACAAATTATGTAAAAAAAAAATGTGAAATTAAACTATATTCTATCCAAAATTAAATATACACCCAATTCTTTTCAGCCCAAAGAAAAAAATATCTGGTTATGACACAATTAACAAAACTAGTTTAAAATTAAATTCACATTTTATAAGCATTTGAAGGAAAGAGGGATTTGAATTCAATTTCTCTCTATCAAACCAAACTAAAATGATATAAAAAGAGAATTATAAAGAAATTATATCTTTTTTTCAAGTTAAATTAATTATTGTAGAATTTGAATATCATAGATTAATTAAGAACAGAAAACTCTTAAGGACATGAAAATGTAATTGAAATAAACATAGGTGAAGTTACTCCAACTACGAAGTTTACTTATGCATGGAAAAAAGATTACAGTGTTTTAATTTCCTTTCAATTTTGAATTTTTTAAGATAAATTCTGTTTATACATATTATAAGAGGAATAGAGGCATGGGTCCTTTTGGACTTTGTCGTTGTGGAAATTAGAGAGTTTATAAGTCAAGTCTTTGGACACACTTTGGAAATTAGAGAGGTTATAGGTCAAGTTTTTGGACACTCTTTTGGAAAATAATCAAGTCTTTTGACATACTTTTGGACCCATTTTATAGGAAATGTTTTCCTTAGTTAGTTTTCTTGTCATATTGTGAAAGTGATACTTCTCATTTAGTCTACCCTTTTTGCCACGACATGTGGAGCTAAGTTTGGCATTACAAAATTGACTCCTTTTTATGTGTTGCTCTATATATATGTCCCTCAGAAATTACAATGGTTTGTGCAAAAATGTATCATTTATAAATAAAAAAAATCTATATATTTATTATACAAATTATGTAAAAAAAATGCGAAATTGAACTATACTCTATCCAAAATTAAATGTACACCCAATTCTTTTTAGCTCAAAGAAAAAAATATTTGGTTATGACACAATTAACAAAACTAGTTTAAAATTAATTATTGTAGAATTTCTCTCTATCAAAGTCGGCTTTATGTTTATAGTTTTCATAATTTGATTAAGTTAAATAACTAAGTTAGATATAAAAGAGAACCAAAATGACAAAAACAAAAAATGAATTATTCTTTAAAGAAATCATTGCATTATATATCACTTAAAAGGCCTATAAAATGCTACCTATAACTCCCTAAATCTTTGTTTGAATTGTCATAACATGATGGCATATGACTAGCCCATTTATAATAAAATCAAACTAGCCTATTTATATGCTATAATATCGTAATTCATATACCAAGCATGCCTTAAACTAATGCTTATGACAATAATTTCCTTAAAATCTACATTTGAGACCTTGACTAGATTGGAGAGCAAAATAAATTTGCATTTAAATTTTTTGGGCACATGTAGAATAAAACTCACATTCTAGAAGCATTTTAAGGAGGCTTGATTTGAATCTTTTTTTTTTTTTATGACCAATCAAATTAAAGATGATTGATTGTTTCTCGGGAAAAAAGAAAGATGATTGATTGTTGTATTATAGCATCTCAAAACAAAAACCAAATTTAAAAAAAAATTAAAAACAAATAAGAAGAGCAAATATATAATTTTCCTGCAGTGTCATATGCACGGTAGTCACACACAGTAAAACATAAAGTTACAATTAGTGTCTTCATTCAATCTTCCTTGCTAGAAAAAAAAAAAACAAAAACAAGAAGAATGAAAAAAAAAAACAAAGAAAGCAATTGCTGGCCTCAAAATAAATTAATTAAACAAAAAATGTAATTGCCATGAGTGTGTGGAAAATATGAGATTGGTGCTGAGGAATTTATATCCGAAAACAGAATCTGCAATGCCCCCATATGTTTCAATCACTTTAGACATATCCAATGCAGACCCATAAATGCTTCAATTAAAATGAGTAATCAAACTCAAGTAGACGGCAAGAGGGAGAGAAGAATACCTATGTTGACTTGATAATCTTTAGTTAAAATGTTACCCTATGAAGGCCGGCAAAGACTTTTTTGATCGACTAGGAGCAGACTCTTGTCTTGACATGTTTGGCAAGTTGTATAATTAGAATATGTTCACGATTAGAATATACTCTGAGACTCTTGACTTTTATTACACGGCTGCTGACTCTGGCATTACAAAATTGACCCCTTTCCATCCGTTTTTCTATATACGCGTTCGTGCCTTGGAAATTAGGATATAATTAGTGCAAAAATTAAAAGGTACTTTTCGGATTTTTCTTTTTATGCTTGTTAATTTGCATGACAATGGAGTTCTGGTTCACCAGGAAACATGTGTTATGGGTTCTGATCAATTGAATATACTTAAGTGGTTATAAGAATTGCCTGGACGAAGAGAGTTGGGTTTATTAAGTATCAGGGTCTACTACGAGTCGAATGGGGTGAGCACAGAGTGTGTGCTTCCTTCCTGGACCGATAATCTGGCATTTGACTACTGCAGCTGGGAACGAGCCAAGTGTAATAGCAACACAGGCCGAGTGATTGAGCTCTTTTTCAATAACACTAACCTTGTGAAAAAATAATCCAAATTTACAAATCAGATCCCATTATATGAACATGAAAGCCCCCTTAATATTTATAGTTTTCATGATTTGTTTGATGAAATTAATAAGTCGGATATAAAAGAGAGCTAAAATGGAGAAAAAATAAACGAAGTATTTGTTAAAGAAATCATCGCATTGTATTTCACTTTAAAATTCAATAAAATACTACATGTGAGACTTTGACTAGATTGAAATGCAAAATAAATATGTATTATTATATTTTGTTTTTGGTACATCTATAACTAAAACTCAAATTTTATAAGCATTTGAAGGGGGCTTAATTTATCAAATTGAAGGTAGTTGATTGATGAGTTATAACATCTCACAACAAAAATTATTATTATTATTATCTAAAAAGGAATTATAATTTATGTACTTAGTCTTCCTCGTTAGGATGCTACTAAGTCAATTAGGAAGTGGCTCTTGACATGTTTGGCAAGATGCATTTTGGATAGTAATGGGATGTTAATAAATTAGTTGCAAAGACTTTTCCTCTCATTTGATTCTTATTCTGTATACCAACTGCACCGATGTAATAGTTGATTTTGTTATCACATTATGAAAATGATGCTTCTCATTCAGTCTACCTTCCATTACACGACATGTGTTGCTGACTATGACATTACAAATTTGACTCTATTGTTCTGTATTTAATATTTTCTTTGAACACAAAATTAGAAAATAAGACATTAATTGCAACACAAATTATAATTGATTTTTACTTGCAGAGTTTTAGTTTTATAGTTGGTGAAAAAAATATTCTAAATTTATAAAATATACCCCATTATATTTTCACGAAAGTTAATTTTCAAATTTTGTTAGGTTAAATAATTATGTTAGATGTACAAGAGAACAAAAATGGGTAAAAAATTAATTATATGTTAAAGAGATCATAACTAAGTCATGAGTTATTCTGTCTTGACAACTGAAGATAAAGTTTGGATTTCACTAAAAATATTAGTTGTAAATTTTTGTTTTAATTAATTTTTGTCAAATTACATATAAAGTGAAAGTAAAATGAGAATTTTTGAGATGGAATAAGTTTATCTTATAACTAAAAATAAGTATAAGAAAAATAGATTTAAAAAAATAAAAATATATAATTAAAATTATGAGACTTTAAGAATTGGGATAACAAAAGGTCATCCGCTATATAGAAGAGGTAACCTTCTTGATTTGATGTTTGCATTGGATTTATTCTAAGTCATTAGATGTAGGAATTTGAGGACATTAAACTTGTCTATTTTGTCCATGTTGTTATGGAATTTGAGGATATGGAATTTTAATTTTTAAAACATTGTGACTTGTAACTAGGAGAGACATAAAGATTTTGACTAAATTGGAGAGCAAAATAAACACATATTAATTTTTTAGTACGATAAATTAAGCTTGTAATATTGGTATGCCAAGTGACACACTTCTCCTTCCTTTCTAATTCATTTTGAGTATAGAATGGTTTATCTGCCACATGATTTCCGTATTATTTATTATTGCTTAATGGGTCCTCTTATTAATTATGAATTTCATGATCACGTTTTAGTAATCTAATACCTCTTTCATCTTCCAGGAAATAAAATTATTAATCCTTCGTACTCAAAATATTTTGGATTGCTTCACTCCTTTCATATATTCATCCACTCCTTTTAGGCTCTTTTGTTTTTAAAGATCGTTCTTTTACTCTTTGCACTCTGTATCTTTCACCGGCACAAGGAAAAATCCAAAACAATCATGTTGATGCTTCTACCCCATTAACTGAGTTGGCAAGACATTTTATACATTTAGATATGTGAATTTCAATTTTATTTTTCATATGTTCACAGCTAATGCAATTTTTCAAAATAAAATCATATATTTTGTTAGATCTATGTTGCAAGTTAATTCCAAACAAAAATTTTAATGAAGAGATATTTATACTTTATCCTTGTTGTCTGTTTATATCTAGTGAGTTGATGTTTCCAATTTTTCTTCCTTCTCATTTATATTTCTCATAGGTTATGTTGTGATTATTTGTAATAATAATACATTAGTCTTTTCGGTGTAATTTATTAAGGCTTGAAAATTGGTCTTGTTATTATATCGTAATTTGCTCTACTTTCACATTTTGGAGCATTGCTTGCTATGGTAATTGTGGTACATCTTTTGGTTCTCTAGACTGGACATTTGACAGATGCATGACAAGTGGAAGAATTTTGATCCAAGAAATTTATTTAGCATTATAATATTTTTTGATTAAGATGTTCCCAAACTTGTTCCCTAATTTAAGAAAAATTTAGTAAAATCCTATTTGTTTTTTTTTTAATAATTGAATAGAGTAAGTAGTGTCAAAATGTTTATTCATAAAACTATTTTTGTGATTCAAATATACAATTAAATAAAATTTCAAAAATTATTTAAACAAATTTTCTTTGTTTTTCTCTTGTCCCTTTATAGAATCATCTTCTTAGATAAAAGGATTTTATAACATTAATAAAATTTTATAAATATAAAATATTTTTAATAATAAAAATAAAGAAATTATAAAATTTTATTGAGTTATATATTTAAAATAAATATAATTACATAAAAAATTATATATCTTCATTGACGTAATTTATTTATAGATAAATTGTCAAAATTCTATCAAATTTGGTCTTAAGTTAGGGATTAATTTGAGAGGATTGCTTCCCAGTTTTGTTTTTATTTCTAGAAGAGATAAATAAATAAATTAGTCAATAATCAAGAAAAAGGACAGAAATAAAACGAGAGAGAGCAAAAGTAAAAATTTTGATGACCCACAAACGATTTTTGTTGCCAGGAATTGACTGGTAGCGGCTGTGGGATGTATACACGTGGCATAATCAAAGACGTTGGAGTTCGACGGCGTTGATATCGTTGGACTGCGTGGGATGGGCGGTGGTGGTGAAATGAATGCTCGGTCGGTTTGATCACGCATGGCCACGTCACTGGAGCATAAGCAATTGTGGGTCCTACCCCCCATGGCTCCGGATGTACGTGGCGACCCTTTGGCCACTTATCCCCATTAGACAGCAACGACGTCGCATTACTTCAAGTCTCAATGCTCCAATCGCCATTTATTTATTTATTTTTTCTTTTTGTATGGGCTGATGGCATCACAAGCGCACCCAAATAATAATAATAAAGATTTTCCATTTTCTCCATTCCCTATTAAAACAGAGAAGGTGATTTGTCAATGCAATGACAGCACAAGAAAAGTTCTTACAAGGGGGCTTGAGATTTTTGTAAATTTGAGGAATTGGGCAAATTTTATTTATTTAGGGTTTTCCAAAATTTAAAAAAAAAAAAAACAGAGAGAAGGAAAATGATGATATGAATTTTTGGCTACTATGTTTAAAATGACACTATTTCTTTGCCGACCAAATCAAAATTTGTCATGTCCTCATCAAATTGCATCGACTTGCTTGACTAGGGATTTAATACACGAGAAAATAATGCACCAAAAAGAGAAAAAAAGAAACCTAGAAATAAAGATACAGTGATTTAATTTTTCCCTAATTTTAAATTTTTCAAAATAATTTTTGTTTATACATATTAATAGAAGAATAGAAAAAATGAGTCCTTTTGGACTTTATATCTTGCATAAACTACCCATCCTTCATAATTCAAAAAATTTGTCTATACTTCTTTTTTGGCAATAAACATTGTAAAAAATTTGTATGAGAGATGAATAAGTAAAATGATTATATAGTTACTTATCTTAAAAAATTGATAATATAAAAAATAAAAAAACAATTCAAAAGTTTTAAAAAATATAAAATATAAATTATAAGTAACAATTATAATACTTTTTATTATGAATAACTAATATTATTTTTTCTACTAAAAAATGTATAATTTTTATTTTTCTACATATGCATTATTTTTATTCATATGTTTATATGTATGAATCTACCTTATGAAAATCAGAAAAAAAAAAAAGAATTGGACTATCATTATTTGTGTCCGTGCAACTTCTCTGCCAATAGTCTTTTGCTTTTTTGTTGCATACCACAAGAAGTTAAGGAATTGGCTCTCATGAAGCTTATGAATGCTTTGGTCTTGAAATTTTCTGACTATGCCATTGATTTGTGAGATATTCTAAGGATCATCAAAGAAAATAATTTCTTTCTTATCATCTAACATATTAATTGTTGCCTCAAAAGAAAAAAAATGAAATTAATTATTGTGAGAAGTTGTATCTCACAAGTTACAACTAATTTTTATAGTTTTGTAATTGGTGAAACAAATATTTCAAATTTAAAAAATAAATCTCATTACATTTACATGAAAATCTTCTTTATATTTATAGTTTTTATAATTTAATTAAATTAAATAACTAATTTAGATATAAAAGAGAACCAAAATAAAAAAAGAAATAATAAATTATTTGTTAAAGAAATCATTGCATTATATTTCACTTGAAAAGTCTATAAAATGCTAAGTATATCTCCCTAAAACTTTATGTCGCTTGTCATTTCGTGATGACATATGACTAGCCCATTATATAATAAAATCAAATTAGTCTATTTATATGTTATAATATCATAATTTATATACCAAACATATCTTAAACTAATGCTTATGACAATAATTTCCTTAAAATCTACATTTGAGACTTTGATTGGATTGGAGAGCAAAATAAATTTGCATTTAATTTTTTTGGGCACATGTAGAATAAAACTCACATTCTATAAGCATTTTAAGGAGACTTGATTTGAATTTTTTTTTAATGACCAATCAAATTAAAGATGATTGCTTATTTCTTGGAAAAAAAAAAAAAGAAAGATGATTGATTGTTGTGTTATAGCATCTCACAACAAAAACCAAATTGAAAAAAAAAATAAAAAGAAATAAGAAAAGAGAAAATACATAATTTTCCCGCGGTGTCATATACACGGTAGTCACACACAGTAAAACATAAAGTTACAATTAGTGTCTTCATTCAATCTTCCTTGCTAGAAAAAAAGAAAAAAAAAAAACAGAGAAGAAGAATGAAAAAAAAGAAAGAAAAAAGAAAGCAATTGCCAGCCTCAAAATAAATTAATTAAAAAAAAAGGCAATTGCCATGAGTATCTGGAAAATAAGAGATTGGTGCTAAGGAATCGATATCCGAACACAGAATCTGCAATGCCCCCACATGTTTCAATCACTTTAGACATATCCAATGCAGACCCATAAATGCTTCGATTAAAATGAGTAATCAAAACGGCAAGAGGAGGGAGAGAAGAATACCTATGTTGACTTGATAATCTTAATTTAATATATTACCCTATGGCAAAGACCTTTTTGATGGATTAGGAGCAGACTCTTGTCTTGACATGTTTGGCAAGTTGTATAATTAGAATATATTCCCAATTAGAATATACTCTTGAGTCTCTTGACTTTTATTACACGGCATGTGTTGCTGACTCCAGCGTTACAAAATTGATTCCTTTCCGTCCATTGTTCTATATATGCGTTCGTGCCTCGGAAATTAGGATACAGTGAGTGCAAAAATTAGAAGGTACCTTTCCGATTTTTCTTTTTGTGCTTGTTAATTTAAACGACAATGGAGTTCTGGTTCGCCAGGAAAACATGTGTTGTGGGATTCTGATCAATTTAATATGCTTAAGTGGTTATGAGAGTTGCCTGGACGAAGAGAGGTTGGGTTTATTAAGTATCAAGGACAACTTTGAGTCGAATGGGGTGAGGACAGGGCATGTGCTTCCTTCCTGGACTGATAATCTGGCGTCTGACTGCTGCAGCTGGGAACGAGTCAAGTGTAATAGCACCACAGGCCGAGTGATTGAGCTCTTGCTCAATAACACTGGCCTCGACCCATGGGATGGGGGGTTTCTAAATGTGTCATTGTTTCTTCCTTTTGAGGAGTTGCGCAATCTTGACTTGCATGGGAATGGGTTTACCGGTTGCTACCATAATCATGGTACATATTAGGCTTCTTTACTTTTCCTTCTTTGCTCTTGTTTTCATGTGCACAGCGGATTCTAAACCCACACAGACTTGCGTACATAGCTAAGTTAGAGGATGTTATTCAGGAAATTTTCTGAGTTAAATTTTGTTTTAATTTTTTAATTGGAAAAGTATATATGGGTTCAAATGCTTCCAAGATCAACTTGTCCTCCATTGCAAATGTCTGAATCAGAACATGGTCATTTTAAGAGGTAAAAACATAATCGTTCTGCATTTATTGAAGGGATTTGTTGTATAACCAAGAAATTGTTCTTATAGGTTTTTGAGAAGATATCCAGTTTAAAGAAGTTGGAAGTCCTAGATCTTATGGGAAACAACTTCCAAATAATATCCTACAGTCTCTGGGTGAAATCACATCTCTAAGGACTCTGAACCTAAGTGATAATATATTTGAAGGATCTTTCCCAGTCAAAGGTACTCAAGAACGTATACAGTAACCCCTTTCATCAAACATTTCTTTTTTCTTATAAATTTATTTAATTATTTTAGTTATTCATCTTTTTAATTTTAAATTATACTTTTTATTCACAAAAAATATTTTTGAGCAAATCATAAAAAATAATGAGTTGAGTTTATTATTATTCAAAATTTAATTTTTTTATTGAACAAATTTGATATTAAATTTCAAGATAAGTTTTTATCAAACCAATTTGTCAAACTTTTACCAATGATATGATGGTATTAGTTTGTTTTAATACTACCCATGGGATTGGGCGGCACTAGGTCAAGTTGCCAAAGGAGCNACACGCCTGACCCATTATGGGCCCCCTTGGGCTTTGGATTTCTTTTCTTACTGGAAATGTTCTAGTAAGTTTATATAAAATATAAAGTTAGTAAAATGAAATTTATATTGTAACATTATATCATAGTAGTAATCTACAAAAAGTTAGCAACAATATTGCAGGTAACAATATTTGTGGGTTTTTTTTTTCCCTTTTAGGAAACAACTATAATTGCATCTTAATTTGGTCTCATGAAATATAGGTGGGTAAAGTATGGTTTCCTTTTTTACTTTAATTTGGGAATTATGATGCAAATTGAAGTTATCTTTGTTAAGCTTAACTGCATTGATGTGTTTGATTCCAAAAATTGTTTTTTTTTCCTGTGTCATGGGAATAATTATTGGAACTCAATTGCCCAAGGAGCTAGTTTTTCAGGGAATAACTTTAAGGTGATCATATCCTTGTGAAGTTGTTGTTGCTTATTACAATGGAGTGAAAACTTTTTTATTTTAAACTATGCATGCATGAAATTATCACGTATATGTCTTTATTTGCATATGGAACAACTGTAATCTGTCCTCAGAGTTAAAGGCTATCAAACATATGGAGACCTTGGATTTAAGCTATAAAACGATCTTAGCGGTCCCCCAAATGTCCAAGGTAAAGGCAACATATAACTCATCAATTTTTTTCTTTTATTATTTTTAAAAATAATTCACAATTTACAAGTTTTTGAAATACAACGGATTTGAATTTAATTTTTATTTTATCCAATCAAACAAAACTAATATAATGAGAGAATTATAAAGAATCTTCAAAAGATGAAAAGAGTACTCTAAATTAAAAAAATCATTGCATTATATTTCACTTTAAAGTCAACTAAAATACATTATATCTCTTTAAAATACTTTAGAAATTTTGTCTTCTTTTATGTCTCTTCTTTTGCGCCACTTGAACTTTGCGTCCAACTCTTCTTCGCCATGTAAAATTATCGTATAAAGAGTAACTCAAGCAATGAACTTTCTTTTTGTTTTTTTTTCCTATTTTGTCCTCATAAAAAATAAATAATATTGGTTTTTTTTATACAATAAGTAAACTCATAAATGCATTTGGGAAAATAACCATTAAATACTCTATGTGTCACAGATTTAAGTCGTTGAAGAATTTGATAGTACTGAATCTAGAATTTAACAGCTTCAATAGCAGCATCCTACCCTTTCTAAGTACCCTTACATCACTTAGGACACTGAATCTTGGCTCAAACAATTTGGACGCATCGATTATTGCAACAGGTATGACAATTCTTTGAATTTAATTTGTTTTTTTTGTTCTTTTCCCCAAAAGTCACAATACTTTTCATTACAGTAATAATGAATTAAATTTCTTTTGGTAGAACTTAATTATTTTCTCTTTAATATAAATCTACAGATTTAGCATGTTTGAAGAACCTAGAAATTTTGGATCTTCATGGGAATAATCTCAATGTTTCCCTAACAATACTAGCAGGTACTGCTTGTTCTTTTCCATGGGGATTTTGTATGTTTAAAGAGAGCAAGTGTCAAAGAGATTCATTTATTTTCTGTCAAAGAGATTCATTTATTTTCTCTTTAATATAAATCTGCAGATTTAGCAAACTTGAAGAACTTTAGAAATTTTGCATCTTTCTCTGAATAATCTCAGTGGGTTCCTTAACAATGCTAGCAGGTATTGCTTGTTTTTTTCCATGGGGGATTTTTTTGTGTTTAAACAGTGCAAATGTCAAAAAGGTTCATTTAATTCATCTAAAATTTATTGTTAGTTCAAATTTAATCTTTATCTTTTATCTCTCACATTTATTAGAAATTTAAAATTTTGTATAAACTACCTATATTTACTTAAGATCCCTATAATTTCTATTTTTGAAGTTGTCTCACTAAATACTTCTTTTACCCTAACAATTTCTTTTAATGTTGCCCCCGGTAAACATTTTCCTTCCCCAAAATCTCATCAAATTGTAGGCACTTATTGTTTATAAAAGCATTCTTAGCCTTTCCTTGTAAATAGAGAACTTTTTTGGCAATAAACATTGTAAAACATTGATCACGATGATGTAAAAAATGAATAACTAAAAATAACTATGAGGTTATTTATTTGGACAACTTTTTCCCTTTTAACTGGCATACAACATGAAGCCAAGGAATTGGCTCTTATACAATATATGAACATTTGGTCTTCAAAATGTTTTTTTATTATATCATCGGATATTGTATTTCATCATTGACACTGGACCAATTTTGGGCCTTTATGGTCGAACCTTAGCATCAAATTATGAGTTTTTAAATTGAAATACTTTTGTCGAATGCTAAATTGAAATTGCATTTTCTAAATTTTTTTATAGTTTTAATTTGCTGTTTTTTTTCTTTTTTTATATCTATTTTATTTTGGGGACAGATCTTGGCCATATGACTCACTCAAAGCTTTATCGTTAGCTGACAACAATTTGAACGGATCCTTAGCCCAAAAGGTAGCTGTTAAGTCTTTACCAATGCAACAAATTCCTCTTTTGTAAAAAATGCTACATATTGTACCATCTTTTGTTTTAGGTTTGTGTGCATTGAAGAACCTTCAAGAGTTGGATCTCAGCAACAATAATCTAAGTGGAATTATTCCATCCTGCCTTGGCAAATTGACATCTCTTAGACTCTTAGACTTGTCATCAAACAAACTTGAAGGAGACATTTCATCCTTTCCAATTGCTACTCTCATATCCCTTGAGTATGCTGATCTCAAAAATAATCTTTTTTCAGGTCAATTTTCTTTTTACTCAATTGCCAATCTCACAAACCTTGAAGTGCTGATGTTACCATTGTGATAACTACAAGCTAGAGGTCCAAACTCACTATTCATATGACTGGCTACCAACATTTCAGCTTAAGGTTATTACGATGTCAAACTGTAGACTTAACAAATATTCCTCAATTTCTCACTCACCAAACTGACCTGACAGACATCGATCTCTCCCACAATAACCTCACAGGAAACTTCCCCAATTGGTTGCTTGAAAACAATACCCAATTGGAGTTTTTAAGTCTTAGAAATAACTCCTTTATGGATTCATTTCATTTATCCTCCAATTCTAGCTTTGCCATAAGACAAATAGATATCTCAGACAATCACTTTCCATGGAAAGCTTCAGCAAAATATTGACGGTATTATTCCAAATGTAAGAGCATTTAATCTTTCGACAAATGCTTTTGATGGTGGCATTCCATCCTCTATTGGAAGCATGCCCTGTTTGTTCTTTTTAGATCTATCCAGCAACAGGTTTTCGGGAGGAATTCCAGACACTTTGTTAACAAATTCCTCTGATTTGGAATTCTTGTTGCTCTCAAACAATGAATTAAGTGGTGAAGTGCCGAAGCCCAATCAAACTTCATTATGGTCCTTGCAACTAGATGGAAATCGATTTACTGGTACTCTGTCAAATTGGATCTCTCATTACCCAGGCCTAGAATCTTTGGATATAAGTGGCAACGTCATATCAGGTAAAATTCCTGGCTTCATTGGGAATCTGAGTTTCTCTATTCTCAACATGGCAGATAACGCGCTTGAAGGAACATTTCCGTGTGAGCTATCCATGTCCAATTTATACCTTCTTGATATTTCTCAAAACAATCTTTCGGGCACTCTTCCTTCTTGCTTAAATTGGTCATCAGGTTTATATCATTTGAATTTGGAAGGGAACAGATTCACGGGTACAATTTCAAAAATATTATTCAACTCTTCCGATATGATGACGTTGAATATTGGAAATAATTTTCTGTCCGGTGAAATTCCTGTTGGGTTCCCTTCCTACGTGGACTAGTTGACTACCACGTGTGAGTGAGTGAGTGAGAAAAAAAAAATAGAAATAAAAATAAAAAGAAAACAAAGTGAGTGCGGTGGTTCGGCCGAAGATAGAGAGAGAAAAAACAAAAGAAAAAAAAAGAAAAGAAGAGAGAAGGGAGAGCGTCCGAGAGAGGAGAAAGAGAAAGGAAAGAAGAAGAAAAACAGTGACTTTGATCTTACGTTTGGAAGAGATTTTTTTGTCCGATCGATTTCAAATTTGGCTGGTTGATAGAGGACGTTTAGTTCTTGTTTCTGAACGGTGGAGATTGGATTTCGAGCACTGTAAGTCCTACTTCTCTTCAATCTTCGTAGGTTTATTCTCTGGGCAAGTTTCTGTGTGCAGTTTTGATCAACCGTGTAATTGAACGACTTTTTGTGGTCCGATCTAACTTATTTTTGGTCAGTAGTTTGAGGACATATAGATCTTGATTGTGAACGGTTGGATCTGATTTCTGTAAACTGCAAGGTCAGGTTTTCTATTCGAATCGAAGTCTCTCAATTCTGGTAACTCTCTGTTCTCTCATCTGTGACAGTTTTGATCAACCGTATAATTGAAAGATTGTTGTGGTCCGATTGAGCTGATTTTTGGTCAGTAGTTTGAGGACACATAGATCTTATTTGTGAACGGTTGGATTGAGTTTTTGTGAACTGAAAGGTCAGGTTTTCCATTTGAACCGAAACCTCTCAATTCTGGAAACTGTCTGTTCTCTCATCTGTGGCAGAATTGTTAAACCGTGTTGATGATTATTGATCTGTGGTCCGATTGAGCTGAATTTTGGACAGCTGGTAGGGGACATCTGGAGGTTCATCTTGAACGGTTGGATTACTGCCTTGAGGTCTACTTGTTGAGTTGTAGTTGACAGAACGTGGTTGGTTTGTCTTGCTTGACTCACAAGTCTCTTGTTTAATCCAAATTGAATTGTATTCAATTTGTTTGATGTAGTTGAGGTTGTGTACCTCTATTGTACTCTCTTGATTATAGTGGAACTGACCTCTGATTCAGAGTGTCCGTGGTTTTTCCCCTCCTTTGATTTGAAGGGGTTTTCCACGTAAAAATTGGTGTGTTATCTTGTGTGGTTTATCTGCATTGCCATTTTTATTATTCAATCATCTCCTCACTGGTTCAAGCAAGCGGGAGAAGTTTTTTTTTGGGGCTATTTATAATCCGCTGCGCCTCTCCTTTCTCCCATCAGAGTGGTATCAGAGCTCTTGGTTGGTGTACTTGGCTTGTTTGAATGATGGAGTTGAATATGAATAAATTGGTTTGTTTGAATGGCACGAATTATCATATATGGAGGAGTAAAATGAAGGATCTCCTATTTGTGAAGAAATTGCATTTGCCAGTATTTGCTACTACGAAACCTGAGTCTAAAACTGATGAAGAATGGGAGTTTGAGCATGAACAGGTTTGTGGTTTTATACGACAATTTGTTGATGATAATGTTTATAATCACATTTGCAATGAGACACATGCACAGACTTTGTGGAGCAAACTTGAGACTCTGTATGCTTCAAAGTCCGGTAATAACAAGTTGTTCTTGTTAAAGAAAATGATGCGGTTGAGATATAATGAAGGGAGTTCTGTTGCTGACCACTTAAATGAGTTTCAGGGTCTCATTGATCAACTATCAGGCATGGGCATTAAGTTTGACGACGAAGTTCTTGGGTTATGGTTACTTGCTACCTTACCTGATTCTTGGGAGACTTTTCGAATGTCTCTCGCTAATTCTGCCTCTGGTGGTGTTCTATCAATGGAACTTGTAAAGGGTGGTGTGTTGAATGAGGAGATGAGAAGGAAATCTCAGGGTTCATCATCATCTAAATCAGAGGTTCTAATTACTGAAAATAGGGGGAGAAGTCAAGGAAAAGGAAATGGGAAAAATGGTAGAAGTAAGAGCCGAAGCAAGTCACGATCTAAGTACAAGAATGTCCAGTGTCATTATTGCGGGAAGATGGGTCACATTCAGAAAAAGTGCTACAAGTGGAAGAGAGAAAATAAAGATGGCAGTGATAGGTACGAGAAAAAGAATGTGAGTAATGATCGTATTGCTACTGCATCTACTGCATCCACTTCTGGTTCTGGTGACCTCATTATTGTTTGTGATGAGGATGTAATTAATTTGGTATCTCATGAGACTGATTGGGTCATAGATAGTGGTGCTTCTCTTCATGTTACTTCAAGAATGGAGTTCTTCACAACATATACTCCTGGTGATTTTGGAGTTTTGAAGATGGGTAACAACGGCTTAGCAAAGGTCATTGGCATTGGTGATGTTTGCTTAAAGACCGGCAATGGAGCACAGTTGACATTGAGGGATGTTAGACATGTCCCTGATATCCGTTTGAATTTGATTTCAACGGGAAAACTGGATGATGAAGGTTTTTGCAGTACCTTCAGTGATGGTCAGTGGAAGCTTACCAGAGGCTCCTTAATTGTGGCACGAGGTAAGAAATGCTCCAGTTTATATTTCATGCAAGCTGTTATCTTTAAAGATGTTGTGAATGCAGCAGAAAATGATAATTCCATTGAATTATGGCATAAGCGGCTCAGTCATATGAGTGAAAAGGGGATGAATTGTTTGGTAAGAAAGAACCAGCTTCCAGATATAAAGAGTGCAGTTTTAAAGAAGTGTCCTCACTGTCTTGCTGGGAAACAAAACAGAGTTACATTTAAGAGTCACTCACCTTCAAGGAAATCAGAATTGCTTGAATTGGTGCATTCTGATGTATGTGGTCCTTTGAAGGTACGCTCACTTGGTGGTGCTCTTTATTTTGTGACTTTTATTGATGATCACTCTAGGAAGCTTTGGGTTTATGCGTTAAAGACTAAAGATCAAGTCTTTGATGTATTTCAACAATTTCATGCCTTTGTTGAGAGACAGACTGGTAAGAAGCTGAAATGTGTCCGCACTGATAATGGTGGTGAGTATAGTGGTCCATTTGATGAATACTGTAGAAAGTATGGGATCAGACACCAGAGGACACCTCCCAAAACACCACAGTTAAATGGTTTAGCAGAAAGGATGAACAGAACGTTGATTGAGAGGGTCAGATGTCTTCTCTCAGATGCAAAATTACCTAGATCCTTTTGGGGTGAAGCCTTGAATACTGTGACACATGTAATTAATCTGTCTCCTAGTGCTCCGCTACAAGGTGATGTTCCAGACAAAGTGTGGTTTGGTAAGGAAGTCTCTTATGACCATTTACGAGTCTTTGGCTGTAAGGCTTTTGTTCATGTCCCTAAAGATGAAAGAGGGAAGTTGGATGTGAAGACTCGGCGGTGTATCTTTCTTGGTTATGGTGAAGATGACTTCGGGTACCGTTTGTATGATCCGGTTGAGAAAAAGCTTGTAAGGAGTAGAGATGTTGTGTTCGTTGAGGATCAAAACATTGAACACATTGAGAAGTCAACTCCTCAGGTTAATGATAGTCCTGCTGATATTGTTCCATTTCCCCAGACACCTCTGAATGATCCAGTTGATGTTCATGGTGATATTCAAGAACGTGATGAGAATGTTCAACAGGATCAGAATATGGAGGGTGCAGGTGATATTGATGCTCCAATAGAAGATCATCCGCACATACCTTCACCTCCATTTCAACCACGGAGGTCTAACAGAATTCCAGTGCCTTCTACTCGGTACTCTCCTGATGAGTTTGTGATGTTAACTGACGGGGGAGAACCTGAGTGCTATACAGAAGCAGTTGAAAGTGAGCACAGGCAGCACTGGATCGATGCTATGACAGATGAGATGAAATCCTTATATGATAACTCTACTTATGAGTTAGTAGAGTTACCTAAAGGCAAGAGGGCTTTGAAGAATCGGTGGATTTACAAAATAAAGGAAGAAGAAAATACTTCACGTCCACGATATAAAGCCAGATTGGTTGTTAAAGGATTCAGTCAGAAACAAGGCATCGACTTTGAAGAGATCTTTTCACCGGTGGTGAAAATGTCTTCCATTCGAGTTGTGTTGAGTTTGGCTGCTAGCCATGACTTAGAGATTGAGCAGATGGATGTGAAAACGGCCTTTCTCCATGGTGACTTGGAAGAAGAAATTTATATGGAACAACCAGAGGGTTTTGAGGTGGAAGGAAAAGAGGATCATGTGTGCAGGTTGAAGAAGAGCTTGTATGGTTTGAAACAAGCTCCGAGACAATGGTATAAGAAGTTTGAGTCTGTTATGGGGGAGCAAGGCTATAAAAAGACTACTTCTGATCATTGTGTTTTTGTTCAGAGATTTACTGATGATGATTTTATCATCTTACTACTTTATGTAGATGATATGCTTATTGTTGGTCGTAATTCTGTTAGAATTAACAAGTTGAAGGAAGAGTTGAGCAAGTCCTTTGCCATGAAGGACTTGGGACCAGCAAAGAAGATCCTCGGCATGTCAATCACTCGGGATAGGAAAAAGAACAGGTTGTACCTGTCCCAGAAGCAGTACATTGAGAAGGTGCTTCAGAGGTTTAACATGGATAAAGCTAAAGTGGTAGGTACTCCTCTTGCTACACACTTTAAATTATCCATTAACCAATGTCCTTCTACAGAGAAAGAGAAGGAAGAGATGCAAAGAGTTCCATTTGCATCAGCCGTGGGTAGTTTGATGTATGCAATGGTGTGCACGAGGCCTGATATAGCTCATGCAGTTGGCACAGTTAGTCGGTTCCTTTCAAATCCCGGCAAAGAGCATTGGGATGCAGTAAAGTGGATGATGAGATATTTACGAGGTTCCACTAATTTGAGACTTTGTTTTGGGAGTGATAAGCCTATCCTTACTGGATTCACTGATTCAGATATGGCAGGTAACATTGACTCCAGAAAGTCTACTTCAGGTTATGTGATTACTCTTGCAGGGGGAGCAGTGAGTTGGCAATCTCGATTGCAGAAGTGTGTTGCACTGTCCACTACAGAGGCAAAGTTTATTGCAATAACTGAAGCGTCTAAAGAGTTACTTTGGATGAAAAGATTTATGAAGGAACTTGGTTTTCAACAATCAAATTATGTGTTGTACTGTGATAGCCAGAGTGCCATCCATCTTGGTAAGAATCCAATTTTTCATGCTAGGTCAAAACATATTGACGTACGGTATCATTGGATACGAGATGTCTTTGATTCTAAACAGTTAGCACTTGAAAAGATTCATACAGATAATAATGTTGCTGATATGATGACAAAGGCATTATCAAGATGGAAATTTGAGTTGTGCTGTACATTAGCTGGGATGACCAATACTTCCACATAGTTGGGAGGGGGAGAATTGTTGGGTTCCCTTCCTATGTGGACTAGTTGACTACCACGTGTGAGTGAGTGAGTGAGAAAAAAAAAATAGAAATAAAAATAAAAAGAAAACAAAGTGAGTGCGGTGGTTCGGCCGAAGATAGAGAGAGAAAAAACAAAAGAAAAAAAAAGAAAAGAAGAGAGAAGGGAGAGCGTCCGAGAGAGGAGAAAGAGAAAGGAAAAGAAGAAGAAAAACAGTGACTTTGATCTTACGTTTGGAAGAGATTTTTTTGTCCGATCGATTTCAAATTTGGCTGGTTGATAGAGGACGTTTAGTTCTTGTTTCTGAACGGTGGAGATTGGATTTCGAGCACTGTAAGTCCTACTTCTCTTCAATCTTCGTAGGTTTATTCTCTGGGCAAGTTTCTGTGTGCAGTTTTGATCAACCGTGTAATTGAACGACTTTTTGTGGTCCGATCTAACTTATTTTTGGTCAGTAGTTTGAGGACATATAGATCTTGATTGTGAACGGTTGGATCTGATTTCTGTAAACTGCAAGGTCAGGTTTTCTATTCGAATCGAAGTCTCTCAATTCTGGTAACTCTCTGTTCTCTCATCTGTGACAGTTTTGATCAACCGTATAATTGAAAGATTGTTGTGGTCCGATTGAGCTGATTTTTGGTCAGTAGTTTGAGGACACATAGATCTTATTTGTGAACGGTTGGATTGAGTTTTTGTGAACTGAAAGGTCAGGTTTTCCATTTGAACCGAAACCTCTCAATTCTGGAAACTGTCTGTTCTCTCATCTGTGGCAGAATTGTTAAACCGTGTTGATGATTATTGATCTGTGGTCCGATTGAGCTGAATTTTGGACAGCTGGTAGGGGACATCTGGAGGTTCATCTTGAACGGTTGGATTACTGCCTTGAGGTCTACTTGTTGAGTTGTAGTTGACAGAACGTGGTTGGTTTGTCTTGCTTGACTCACAAGTCTCTTGTTTAATCCAAATTGAATTGTATTCAATTTGTTTGATGTAGTTGAGGTTGTGTACCTCTATTGTACTCTCTTGATTATAGTGGAACTGACCTCTGATTCAGAGTGTCCGTGGTTTTTCCCCTCCTTTGATTTGAAGGGGTTTTCCACGTAAAAATTGGTGTGTTATCTTGTGTGGTTTATCTGCATTGCCATTTTTATTATTCAATCATCTCCTCACTGGTTCAAGCAAGCGGGAGAAGTTTTTTTTTGGGGCTATTTATAATCCGCTGCGCCTCTCCTTTCTCCCATCAATTCCAACCTCAATTGGGAATTTGTCCGACTTGAGAGTTCTTCATTTAGGAGGGAATAATTTGAGTGGTTTGTTACCAGAAGTACTCTGCCGGTTGAATCAACTAAGCATATTGGATCTCTCACATAACTCGTTCTCTGGATCAATACCAAGTTGTTTTAGCCGCATCTCTTTTGGGAAGGTAATCACACCCGATTTGGCACGATTTATTCCACTTTCGGAAACATTTGACCCGGTGACCTACAAGTTTCACAGTAATTTGGAGTTCAATAATTTCTTCGTTGCAAAAGAAACTTATTTTTATGTGCAACATGCACACGTTGATTTTGTGACAAAAACTCAATCCAGAATATACAGTGGTAGCATTCTTGAATTGATGTCTGGACTGGATTTGTCTTCTAACAAGCTAACAGGGGAAATACCGGCAGAACTTGGAAATTTGTGCTCGATATTGGCAATAAACTTGTCTCATAATCAGTTGACTGGATCAATTCCAAGAACATGGGGAAATTTGGGGCAAATAGAGAGCCTAGACCTTTCCTACAACAAATTGAGTGGAGAAATTCCATCAGAATTGATTACACTGAACTTTCTAGAGGTTTTCAATGTATCTTACAACAACTTTTCAGGTAGGCTTCCAGACATAAAGGGACAGTTTGCCACATTTGATAACACGAGCTATGAAGGAAATCCATTTCTTTGTGGACCTCCACTAGATACGAGTTGCAATACTGACTTACCAGAATTGCCACCATCTTCAAATGCAAGCAATGGAAAATGGCGTGACATTGTTGATCCTGTGTCCTTCTTAGCAAGTTTCGTGGCAACGTATGTCGTATACATGTTGGCTTATGTGACTGTTCTCTATGTCAACCCTTACTGGCGAAGAAGGTGGTTCATGTTTATTGACAATTTCATAGATAATTGTCATTTCATGGTTTTTTATACTATTCCCAAATTGTTTTATAGAGTAGTTAGGAAGTCATAGTTGGTCGAATTATTTTGCTAAATTATGTATATGTAAGTAACAATACTTTATGTGGTAGTATTGGACATGCTTTTCTTGAATTTATTTACTATCTTGATGTTATTGAGTTGCGTGTCATGTTTCTATAAATATTGGATGTTGGAAAAGAATTGGATTAGAGTATACATGTATTATATTTCTTGTAACTTGAATATTACAACCGAAACACCAGACATTGAATGTGGCATTACCTGGTACTTGTTGATTTATATATGCCATCTAAGATACCATGAAATGTTGGATAACAATCAGTATAGTATACCGTGAAGTGTGAGCAAGAAGCTCTAGTGCTGTATTTTACATGTTACCAATCTTGGGCCTATTGTTAGGCAGGATGCAAAGGGTTTATCTGTTGCTGGATTTGTCTGCTGGCTAATATAGCAGTGCGGTGAATTGAAGGAACAGGTTTCGTGTGACGATGAACAGGGCAAACACCCTGGTTTTCCTCAGAGACAACTCCAGAATAGATTAAAATTGACAGTGAATGTAGCTCGTTGTTACTGTACCATGTTGTCACCATTCTTCCATTTGTTTTAGCTAGATTTTTGCTGTATATTCCTTAATGTTTTTCTCAACTGTCTCAGTCTGAAAATTTTGGAGAAAGGATTGTGTTTGAATGCTTATGGAGCCAACTAATCAGGGAATGTGAGAGAGACAGAGGACAAATTTGGCACTGCAATTGTGATGAAATGGGGAGTCTCCTGCACTATGTTATATGGGAATGATCAGATTTTGGCAGCTATTGTGATGCGAAAGGGTAAAAAACAGAAAAGGGTTGTAGAAGCCCATTAGGTGCATCAATACCATTATCAATATTTCTGTATGATTCCAAGTATCTATCCTATTTCAATTATTTAAAGATTAACTTTCTGTTTTTGAGATGGCCTATGTTGCCAAGGGCAGGAATTACTAAGCAATAATATCTCTAATTATAAATCAACATGTGTCTACTCTAGAGAATCTCTGCAAAGTAGATCTCAATGTCTGGAGTTCGGGGAAAAAAAAGGACATTTAAGAATGTTAACTCCAAAACAGAAGGCAACTCAATTGGTCATGAGAAGTTCCAATGATCAAATTTCATAATGCTCAATATAAGATATGCATGAACTAAGGAAGAGGAGAAGCTTACATGAATTCTTTGCACCAATTTTCGGTAAAATCTTTCATCATTCCATCCACTGCCAGATTATGCGATTCAGTGACTTGCATCATAGAATCTGGCTACCACCCAAAAGAAAAAAACCAGATAATTTGAGAAACATAATTAGAAATGCATATGCTTCAATCTTGCAATTTTCCACCAATCTTGCACACTACTAACTTGGAGCCATTGACAACCCTTTTGCTTTTAACAATCACACAATAACATAACTCGTGCCTAGGAGCTGGCTTGAGTGCTTGTAATTGTTTGAGGGGGTCGGTAATCACATATCTGCTACACATATCTCTTGCTGGCTGAACATGCTTCAGCCAGAAATCAGAAACTACAATCCTTAATGAATCCCAGTATTCTACATCTCTGAATAATCTGAATAAACTACTCCCTTTAGGGACCAAACATAGAAATCCATCCAATCTCTATCTAGTATTTCCATTAAACCCCGAGCTTGTGGGATATAATGAAGAGGAACCCGTTTCCAAGGTGTTGCCCTACTTACATCACCATAAACAATGGACACTTTGTCTCCAGCACTCCTCTTGAAGGCAACTCATAAACAAGCCTGCCAACCACCCTGTCTGGAGACGCAGCAAAACAACTGTTTTCTTTATTGTCCTCACCATACACTTGAAATTCAGGAAACAAAATATTATTTCCTGTTACCAATTCGTATCTCTCAAGTGTTTCTTCTTCTTTGATATTGCTCCAACAGGTAGCCAGGTTACCTGAAAATGGTTCTCTAGCACCAATCTTCTCCAACCAGAGCTGAACCCTCCAGTGAGGCCAAAATCTGATAGCCACACCAAAAGTGCTTGCTGTCAGTTTATGCCTTCATTTTTCTTGCTAGTTTTTGTACCAATGCTGAAGAGCACTTGATGGAAGCACCGAATAAGTCTCACCAGTTCAGTTAGGAGAATGAAGCAAATTATCACTTGTCTCATATGGACGATCATAATTTGGAATATCATGACTGAACCTTTCATTAGTCAGATCCAATAAAACCTGGCTTGAATAGTTTCTTCTGCTGCTAGGAATGGGGGCTGTGATAAATGCTCTTATTTTACAGCTATATGTCACGGACGGGTTATGTCCGGGTAGGGACGGGTTAGGTACAACCCGACTCCCACATCTCATATCGGATAGGAAGAGGGGATCCTGGGTCATATAAGCGTGGGTGCTGCACACCCCAATAAGTTGCCTTTTGGGGAGAAGGTAATGACCCCGTGACAAGTGGTATCAGAGCCAACCCGACCCCGACTCCGATATTTCTCGCCAAGCGCTTCACCGGGAAGTAGGCAGGGAGACCCCGATTCCGACGAGGACGTCGATGGATTCGGTGGGAGAGAATGTCACAGACGGGTTATGTCCGGGTAGGGACGGGTTAGGTACAACCCGACTCCCACATCTCATATCGGATAGGAAGAGGGGATCCTGGGTCATATAAGCGTGGGTGCTGCACACCCCAATAGGTTGCCTTTTGGGGAGAAGGTAATGACCCTGTGACAAGTGGTATCAAAGCCGACCCGACCCCGACTCCGATGTTTCTCGCCAAGCGCTTCACCAGGAAGTAGGCAGGGAGACCCCGATTCCGACGAGGACGTCGATGGATTCGGTGGGAGAGAATGTCACGGACGGGTTATATCCGGGCAGGGACGGGTTAGGTACAACCCGACTCCCACATCCCACATCGGATAGGAAGAGGGGGATCCTGAGTCATATAAGCGTGGGTACTGCACACCCCAACAGGTTGCCTTTTGGGGAAAAGGTAATGACCCCGTAACAAGTGGTATCAGAGCCAACCCGACCCCGACTCCGATGTTTCTCGCCAAGCGCTTCACCAGGAAGTAGGCAGGGAGACCCCGATTCCGACGAGGACGTCGATGGATTCGGTGGGAGAGAATGTCACAGACGGGTTATATCCGGGCAGGGACGGGTTAGGTACAACCCGACTCCCACATCTCATATCGGATAAGAAGAGGGGATCCTGGGTCATATAAGCGTGGGTGCTGCACACCCCAATAGGTTGCCTTTTGGGGAGAAGGTAATGACCCCGCGACATATAGCTGTGATTATGATGCAACAGCCCAAAACCGGAGAGGAAGCTAGATACAAGTCCTTCACTGCCCAAATTAAGGAAATATGGATAAGGAGAAATAAGTAAACTTGTTTAAAAATAACAAGCAATGAACAACCAAATGTGATAGAACATGTCACAAACTCCACACATTTCACTAACAAAATAAAATCAGGCAGACAATTCATATGATGATAAAAAAAACATCCTCAGTAAAGAAAGAGCATCAAGTAAATCCACATAACTTTATCATTGATAAAAAATCATAATGATATTAAATCATATGAAGCCACGTGAGAGCAACCTCATCAGCATAATGAATGTCATTTTACTATTAGGGGCTAATTTGAGTCAAACCTGGTACTTACAAAATATTATTTCTCTGCAATTGCAGATACTCGTGAGAATTTCCCTATGTGTGTTTTAATCAATTATTGTGGTTATCGCTTCTTCACTAATATTGTTGATTATATGGTTTACAAAGGAAAAAAAAAAAGGGACTGCTGGATGTAAAGTATAACCTATGTTCGATTCAAAGAGACCACAAAAGTTAGACAACATGAACAAATAGCTCATTGGAGAAACAAATACAGAGAAGACAACACAGAACAGAAAAAAGAAAAAAACGGGACAAAAGGCTTCACATCTAAAAATAAGCAGGAATAATACAATACCTGAGAGTTGAAGTGAGCTTGAAAATTCTTTGCACATGAGTTCAAAACAAAAATGCCCAATAATCATCCCTTTCTGTCAAAAAACAGCAGGCCCCATTTACTTCAAAAAGAGTTTTGGACAACCCACCTGAAAGAACCAAACCCCAGCAAGTAAAAATCTCAAATAAGCAAATAAAAATAGCATAAAAATAAAATAAAATAAACTCAGAAAACCCAGAAATGAGAACAAAAAAAAAAAATTATGAAAGGGATAGATCCAACCCCCAAGAAAAAGCTTCTCCGAGAAATATCCAGTAGTCTCTCTCTGTAAAGATACCATTTTCCTTTCCATAAGAAAAAGAAAAAAACACTATTTTTAATATAGATTATGGCATCCAACGTACCCGGAGGTGAGAACGCATTGAGTAATTATTTAGTGAATTTTTACACGTTTGTTGGTTAATTTAACATTTTTTATAATTTTTTTAAACTAAAAATAAAATTTATTATTAAATTTTAAATTAAACATAATATGAAATAATATTATAAATAATGAATTATAAAAAAATTAAATTAAAGTGTTAAAAAATTTTAAGTTATTAATATTTTTAGTATTTTTTATATAATAATTATATTTATTTTGAAATTTTAATATTTATAATATGTATTTACCAAAAATACAATAAAAATAAATTTTATAAAATATTATTAAAATTTTGATTTCTTTTATATGACTTATAAGTGCAATTTTAAAAAATTTTCTACTCTTTCAAACTATTTTAATTTTTTTATATATTTTTTAAAATTTTTAATTAATTTAATATAAAATATTTTTTATTTTATTTTTTTTAATTTTAAAAATGTATTATATCATTACATTTAATTTCTTTAATTTTGTATATTTATATAATTAGAATTATGAAAAATAACACTTACAATAATAATTAAATTTAAAAAATATTATTATAAATACAAATAAAATAAATAATTATAAATTAATAACAATAATTAAAAAAAACCTAAATATGTAATAATTGATTAAATAAAGTAAATTTTATGGTCTTTTATTTTTTTATTTAAATTTTTAAATGTTATTTTTTTTCATATACATAAATCAAACCACTATATTAATTAATCCATAACCGTGCGATGCGCATTTCCTAAACTAGAAGATGAATGACCATAGTATCAGTACGAACAGAATCATTGTCGTCATCCTTAGCATTTCTCTCAATCCAACGGCATAATTCAATATTTAATTAAATATTTAAGACTTGATAAAATTCAATATTATCAATGTGTGAATATAGAAAAATAAATATTTTTATTATTAAAAATGTGTCTATTTATTAAATTTATCTATATTTTAATTTATATTATTTTAATAAAAATTAAATTTTTTCTTATTTAATTTTTAGTTATATTTATGTAAATTTAATAAAATTAAAATTATTAATTACTTGATTAATTAAAATTCAATTTGTGTAAATTTAATTTATACTTATCCTAATAACTAACATATCAATTGAGTAATTTAAAATAATTTTAGTATATTTAACACATCAAATTTTAACATTATTACTAGAAATTAATTATTTAGTTAATTTATTTTTTAAAAATTTTAATTCTATTATTCATTTGTCACCTGAATAATTAAGTAATTGTTTATAAAAAGATATATGTGCATCATAATATGTATTTTAGAAAGCATAAGCACTCTAAAGATCATTATTCGATTAGAATCAAGTACAAGAAAAACTTCAACAATAATACTTGTAAAAACAAACTTATTATTCGTTGACTAGAAGTTTTTACATAATTAAAACGCAAGCGCAACACCGCAATTCAAATGTGCAACTCAACCCAAGCATGCTTATAAATGATTTTTTTTTATTTTATAAACAATTAAGTAATGTAACCTTGGATAGATCATTGTAATTCTTGATAAATGGTCGTCACTTTTCTAGGAATTATGGTAATCTTCAATATATGCTTTTATGTGTGTATATATTTTTGTGCAATTTATATTTTAAATTATAGCGATCCGTGATGTGAGGCCCCCAATAGCCTATCTAATAAGTTGTTCAGAGTTGAATTACAGTTTTACCATCCAAATTATTATATTGTCCGAATGCCATATTATTATAAATGAATGCATATTGGATTCTAATATCGTACTGAAAGTAAATTATTGGGATGTGCACGGGAATATGTTTCAAAATTCTATTATGAATTTATGACTATATTTAATATTATTTTTACTCTTATAAAGTTTGCATTAGATCCAATTTAGTTTTTGAAATTGGCAAAATTAAGTAACAAATTATAAGTTACCCGGTATAAAATCACTTAAACTTTCTGGATTTCTTTTGCTACTTATTTTTTTCTATAGTAATATCCAAATTAGAAGCTATTACTTAAAATTAAAAAAAAAAAAAAGGAAAATGAGGCTTGGTACTTATACTCAAAATTAATATATAAGACAAAAACTTATTGCTCATAAGTTGTTATATGTAAATAAGGAGGATGTTATATATGAAATTTTAATTAATGGACAATATGAGCCTTACTTTCAATAGATTGTAAAAGTGGTACGGCTCATGGCCTAGAATAAGATCTTGGACTAGATGGTGCTTTGGGGGGCAGTGGTGGTCCTCTCGGATGGTCTTTGTCCCTGCCGTAGTTCTGCCGAAGTTGAGCCTGTGGCCACTCTTTATTTTCAGTGGTTTGCATTGTAGATCGGTGGTACTGATCCACTACTGCTTCATGTGTATGTGTCTGCTTCAGCTTCCTTCCTGTTCATGTATTAGATTATTTATTTTTATTCTGCAAGAAACCTGAAACTAAAATTTTACCAAAACCTCGAGCAGAAATAAAACTAATATTTTAGGGTAAAACAATTTCTTGCATATAATTTATTGTAAAATAGAAATTTCATGTAAATCTATATAGAATGTTTCATTTATATATGTGATGCTTTTTTTTTTCTATTTTTTTGTTCTTTCTTGTTTGTATACATGGGAGTCAAAAACATGTACATGTTTTAAATTAGAGATATATTTTTCTATAAACTCAAGAAAAAAAAAGAATTCATTATTTTATATTTATAAATTAAAAGATAAAGATAATTTAATTATTATTTTTTGATATTAATTAATTTTAATTAAAAAAATAAATTATATATCTATTTATTTACTCGGATATTTTAAATATCTTATTATAGTACATCTAATGTCAAAATCGTGAATTTAATCAATTTATTATTTATTTTATTTTTCTTATTAATAAGTAACTGAATAAAAGTTAAATTAGTTTTGACAAACTTTTTTCTTCTTTTATTTGGCAGAGGGGATAAACTTTTTCATTAACTTGATTTTGTTTTCTTTTTCAAAGTCCCAATATAGCACAAGTGTTTATATATGGAGCGAGTTTTAACAATTGGATTGACCTTTATAAGCATTTGACAGCAATTATATCAATTTATTAGATCAATGCATTCACGTGTTTGCCTTAATGATCTCATGAAACAATTATGAGTTTAGCTGTGTGTAATTCATTAATTTCCTGGTTCACGATTTCTGATGGCTCGCTTGTTGATCACTATAATTAACAAGGTAAGTAGCATGAGCTTAGCTATATGTAATTTAGTGAAATGTACCTTTAACTGGAAAAGGTGTTGCACTGGTGCAGCCATTCAATCCAAGCAGTAGAATCACGAGTAGTGCGTAGCCAAAAGCACCGGAGAGTTTTGCCATCTTTGAGAAAGCAGGAAATAGCATCAAGTTAGATGACTTCTATGGGCAATATTTATGCTTGGATCCATATATATATATATAAGGTCATCTCTGCCCATCTCTGTCCAGCCCTCGTCGACTCATTCTGCATACGTGTTCTTTGCATTTCATATTTTCAATTGCTCGACCAAAAAAGTCAATTGTAGAAATTTCGCTGCACCAGCCATTTGGTATCCACTTGGTATCGTGGACTTTTCAAACAGGGTATGGTGCGCGCTAGCATATATTTTATTGAGGTATTTAAGACAGGACCATAGTGTACCTTGTACTTGGTCATCAAATAAGGCGGTGACGGGAAATTTATTTGGGACATGTTTGGCAATATATTTATTTTGTGTCAAACCCTTGTTCAACCTGTTAACTTGTGTCCATCAAAGAATAATTTTTAGTCAAAAATTTTCTTTATATTTAAGTACTTACATATATTTAATATTCATATTTAAATAAAGGCATATATATATTGCTAATGAGCATGAGTTTTAAAAACTCAAGAATCAACTCATTTTTTCTATTAGAAGATAAAAGAAGGTATGAAACGGTAGATAAGTAGAACAATTAGGGTAAGAGTAGGAAGCTATATATTGTATCATGAGATTTATAATATGTTTTAATTAAAAGAGACAAAAACTCAAAAACTCATTATGATAGAAAGGAAAATCGTATGATTAGATTGCAATTATACTAATTTTGTAATTTAGATCGAAATCTACCAAGATCTTACCTAAAATAAGATCTTAACGCAATTTGAATCTTAGACGACTTCATGTATGATCTAATAGACTTGGCTACAAGCATTACCAAACTTAAAGTGTTCATGAATTGCAATATAATTTTGGCTGAAAATGGTATATAGTTTGGCAACGGACATTAATAAGCTTTATCAATGTATGGAGACCATTCGCCAACGACACCTCCTAATGCAAAAACATGTGGCAAAGTTTCAAACACTATTTCACTAGCAGCATCCGGTGGTAGAACTTTCGGTTTTTTCCTAACTTCAAACTCTAAGATTCGGATCCTTGTCTGAACAAATAAAAAGAACAAGAAAAAGGAAAATTTAAGGACTGCCTTTTGGTTTCACAGGAAATGTAGATCACAATTTACAAGGCCTGTAGATATTATTTTCTTATCTAACTGGATTGGTCAGTATCTCTTGGTTCTTCTGAACATGACACTCTCTATTAATTGAAAAACAAATTTTATAAAGCAAATAAAAAGCAACGTTAATAAAATATCTTGAAATGATAATATATAATATTTCTATTTTACCTACTTAGTTTTCTTTGCTTTTATTTTCCCACCAGTTAACGGTACTAAACTATACTAATTTTTGAAAGACGACGAAGAAAGGGTATCATCATAATCTAATTACTTATAATAGTTTGATTAATGAGCCTTACAAAGAAATTTTATCAAAAACTTGGTTCCCACGGTCTCAAGTATTTTCGTTCTTGTTCTATATTTTCTTTTACTTCTTTTGAATCATCATCAACCCCAGTATGTTGATTTCATCCTAAATTTGGTATTATAATCATTTTAAGCTTGAAAACGGCAACTTCATGGAAGGGAATTACTTTTTTTTTCCTGGTCTCTCCTTTTATCATCTCTCAATATGTCATCTTTAATCTTGTACAAAGCAACTACGTATGGAAATTAAAGCTGATAAATGCTATTTCAACGCAATTGGTATGTGGAAATAATTGTGAGACTCGGAGAAAACCATAATCTTTTTATTGTCGATCCCGAGCTTTACGTCATCCTATCCTGTGCCAAAAAAAAAAAGAAACAGACTGTGTACGGGAAACGACTTTGTCAAATTGCGAGATTGAGATGGAGACTCAGTTTTCTTGATTAATGGTGAGTACCACGTACGAGGGCTTCTCGTCTTAACAAAAGGTGCCTAAGTAAGAAAAATTCAGTTCACTCATTTATTTCGCAATAGAGATTAAGTTCTTTTTTATATTTGAAATCTTGAAGTTTTTTCTTAAAAAATAAATGTAAAATTTATTAAAAAAATAAAAAATTGTTGTGTAATTTTACTACAATCAGCCTCTAATTGAAAGAAAAAAAAAAGAAAACGGAGATAGGGAAATTTCGGGGAAGGTCCAATGAATTCATTTAAAACATCTGTCATCATAAGCAAAATTGCATCTCACTCACTTTACATATAAACATAAGGTAAGTAGAGTTTGAATAAAAAACTTTTTAATCATAAAACAATTATATCATGTTAAAATTTAATTTAATTTAAAAATTTAAATTATTAGATGAAATTTAAAAATAAATTATATATTATATTATAATATAAAATAACGTAATTTTAAATTATTTAAAAAATAATATATATTTTTTAAAATTCAATATTAAAAAGAGTTATTAATTTAATTTAACTATTTAGAATAAAATATATTAAAAATATATTTAAACTTGTAGGCAATAATTTGGTGAGAGAGGGAGTTACAAGCCAAATGATGTGACATATGATAAAATTATTGATTGTGTTTGCAGGGACAAATTCCTTGGAAAGGTCTTAAATCTTCCCTCTAGAATGTTTGGCAGAGTAAGTATTTTGTCTTATGTTTTCAGCTCCAACTCTTTAATTCACAAGTCATGTAATTTGAGTAGGTGAGAGAACGCCCTTAGGACACTTGATGGAATTGTTGAGTCGAATACGAATACAATACAAAATGTATTGATTCACTTAACAAATAAAAAAGTTTTTTGTGAGATTTTTGATTCACATCTGATATATGCTAATATTTTTTTTTAATTTTTTTGAGAAATATTTTTAAAATATTTAGATATATTATAATTTATATTTGATAATTAAAATATTATAATTTATATCTTATTTGAATTTTTTTGTTAAAATTAGATATTTTTCTTAGAATAAAAATTATATAGATCCGACATATAAAAATAAAAAGAGATTAAAACAAACTTAAGCTCTGAAATTTTTTTTGGATGAGAGGTTGCACAAAGGTTATCAACCCGATGTAGTTACTTATACCAGTTAATCAATGGGTTTTGTGCACAAGTTCAAATCTCCAAGCTGTAAGGATATTTGAATCGATGTTGCAAAAGGAGGGTTATTCTGATCTAATTTAATTGTCTACAACAACTTTGTCGAAGGTTTGTGCAGAACTGTAATAGTTTTAAAAACAAAAAACTCGATTATGTGACAATTTAATGGGAGACTTGCGGAGGATGTGCTCTCATCCATCTTCTCATATGCTGTTGTGTGTATTTTTTGCTTTTACGATGTCGACACATATTTACCACTTAACTTTAATTATGTTGCCATTAAGCTTTTTTTTCGCGAGGAAGTTTTGTGGTAATAACAAGTCGTAAGTCAGCGTCGAGCTTGAAGTGGATCAGAAATTTCTCAAGTAGGTCTCGTTGGTTCTACTCTCTCTCCCTACTCGTTCATTCACCTCTGTCGCCGCCGCTGCCGCCCAGCAACAGCAAGCAAGAATGAGGGAGACGATGATGACGAAGAAGAAGTTTGCTTTCGCATTTCCATTTGCGCAGAGGCATGCTTTTTCCTCTGCTTCTCGAGTAGTTCAAGGACTGATTACGACTGAATTGTCCAATTTTTTTCTCCAATTGCATTCTCGTCGTCCCTACTCATATTCTCATTCTCCGTCTGCTCAGAGAGCAACCAAAAAGTTTCGGAGAAAAATTGTGGGACAGGATTGGCAAGATCTTAGTCTTGATGATGCCCTTTCTCTCTTCAATACGATGCTTCAAACCACACCTTTGCCTTCCATTGTTGTTTTCAACAACCTTTTTGCGGCAATTGCAAGAATGGGCCACTACTCCACGGTAATTTCATTGTCCAAACGTGCCGAGCAAAACTCTCTCTTCCAGCACGATATATGTAGTCTAAGTATATTGGTGAACTGTTTCTGCCGCTTAAGAAACGAGAACTTCGGTTTCTCTGTTGTTACCAAGATGTTCAAACTCGGTTATGAGCCTAATGTCTTCACTTTTACTTCCCTTCTCAATGACTTTATTCTAAGTGGTAAACTAACTCAAGCTTCTGTATCCAAAGTCAAATCGCTGAGGTTGTTAAGATATTTGATTTTATGTTGAAAAAGGGCTGCCGACCTAATTTAGTCATTTACAACACCATTGTCAAAGGTTTGTGCAGATCTGGAAATGCTAACTCAGACATTCAAGTGCTTAAGAAAATGGAGGAAAGCGGTTGTGACCCTGATGTGGTGATGTATAACACCATTATTAATTGTCTTTGCAAGAATCGACTGGTAACCAGGGCTTTGACCCTCTTCTCAGGAATGCTAGGAAAAGGCGTTCAACCTACCATTGTTACTTACAGCACCTTAATTCATGGGTTTTGCAATTTGGGCCAATGGGAGGAAGTTACAAGACTACTAGATGAAATGATTGGCAGGAATATCAAACCAAATGTAGTGACGTATAACATCTTAGTTCATGCTCTATGCAAGAAGAGGATGATCCCAGATGCGGAACAAGGGGTCAAAAAGATGATTCTTAGAGGCACATATCCAGATATTTTTACACACACTGTTTTGATGACTGGCCTTTGTTCCCAAAAGCAAATGGATGAGGCTGTAAGACTGTTTAAAGTAATGCAGGAGAACAGATTAGATCTTGACATTGTCACATTTACTGTCCTTATTGATGGCTTTTTCAGTGTTGGCATGTGTAAAGTTGCAAGAGGTCTATTTTCTAGTCTATCTGTTAAAGGATTGTTGCCTAGCATTCCTACATATAACATCATGATCAGAGGAGGTTGCAATAATTCTAAGGTAGATGGTCTATTTGTATCTCTAGTAATCTACATAATAAGGTGGACTAACCATATGGTGTCTGCAAGATATCACTGTGGTTTTAATAGGAAATATAAAGAGAAGAATGCTGCAAGCATAACAAAACTTAAAGTTTTCATTACTTATTGTGTATCACTATTGATTGTTTACAATAAAAACTATCAAAGATCCATGTAAACTTGTAAACAATAATATGGTGAGAGAGGGTCACGAGCCAAATGTTGTGACATATAATTGTATTTCTAAGGATAAGCTCCTAAAAGAGGTCTTGGCTTATAAAATTGTTGAGAGGAATATGAATATGAGTGATAGAGTACTATTACGTAACAATATATAGTGAGTAATATTAGAGTATGTAATACCATAATTTTTTTATATTTAACTTTATTTATTTATAAAATTTTGTTACTACTATATTATTTTTTAAATATTGCTACTTAACTCTTTTTTTTCCATGAATATTATGTAAAATGTATTGATTTATTTAACAAATAAGGAAAATTTTTTATTTAAGTTGTTACTTTTCAAGCAAAATTTTTGAATATTTAGATATATTATAATTTACCTTTGATGGTCAAAATATTATAGTTTGTATATTTTTTTTTGTTTTGAACTTTTTTTTTAAATAAAAATTATACAAATCTAACCTACAAAAATAGAAAGATATTATAAATTTATTTTTTTTAATATGTGTTTTTTTATAGTATATGGTTCAAATAAAGTCAAGAGAAATGAAAAACATATATGAGGTAATTGATTTATTAATTTTACTTTTACATTCTAAAATTATCTTTAAAAACATTAGTGTCTAGTTGCTAATTTCTTGTTCTCATTAGATTCATTGTATTGTCGCGGGCGCCCAACTTAGCAAGCGAGATTGATGGTGATGGTGATGATAATGAAGCCTTTTTTGTCATTTCAATCTGTACTTCTTCTTCTGCGCACAAATGGTGATGATGTTACAACTCCTAATGATCTAGTGTTTTCTAAAAAACAAGGACACATGGGGCAGAATTAGAGTCATCTTATTCTCGATGATCCCCTATCCCTTTTTAATCAGATTGTCCGACGAGCCTTTGCCTTTGATTTTCAATTTTACCAGTCTTTTTTGCAGCAATTGTAAGGATGATATGACCACGTTTGCAGGCTGTAGGCTGCTAGTGATTGGCTCACTTCTGTATCAATTAAAAGTGCTTGAAGTTGACATTCCAGTAAATTCTAGTTCTAATAAATATTTTCAAAAGTTCATGGGCTTTATTTATTTATTTTTTTCTATTGTTTTGGATTTTCTTTGTTGTACCTCAAATGTTTTTTGTCATCATGCCCCATAGACTCGGTGCACGGCTGCATGAAATGTGGGTGAGAGGTGCTAAATTCCTATTGATGAGGACCTCGTGATAACGGACCCAAGGCCTGTTCCAAGCCAAAAACCGACCCTCGGCTTGACGCAAGCCAACAACCCACAGCCTCACTGCTTTCCAAATTGAGAGACTCAACCTCCACCAATAGGATTCTGACATGTACTACTAGGTAAGGCAGATACCTCCATTAATAGGATTCTGACATGTACTACTAGGTAAGGCAGATACCTCCACCAATAGGATTCTGACATGTACTACTAGGCAAGATAGATACCTCCACCTCCCTTGCAAGTGTTGACGTGCGATGAAAGTGCGAGAACGTTGAAATTATATCAAATAAAGTAAATTTAAACTTTCATACTAATTCACATGAAAAAAAATGAACTTTTAAATAAATTTTTAAAATTTCTTATAAAAAATTACATTTATTAAAAGAGTATTTAACAAAATTCATTAAGAGTAATTTTTCATTTATAATTATTATTAATAATACAAAATATCTGATTATATTAAATTTAAAATTTAAAATATTAAATATAAATTTAAAATATGTTATATGTAAATTTTTTTAATTTATAATCCTATATATTATATATTTAAAAATTAAAATTTTTTTAAATAAATAATTAACTTATTTTTTTATTTTTATATTTTTAAAAATAATAATTTTAATAATTTTAATAATAAAAATATTATATATTTATATAAAAAAAGAAATTTAACATTTTTATAAATTAAAAATTATACTAAAATTTTATTATTGTAAAAATTACAAATTATATTTTTTTCTACAAAGAAATAAAATAATTCTTATATATAAAAAACTTTTATAAAATTGTGCAGATAATAAATTAGTTTATAAGTTTAAATTGGCTTGAATTCTTGACAATTGGTGTCCTATTATTCTAATGGTAACAAATGTTACATCTTTTTTTTTATAACTAAGTGTACTCTTCAACTTTAAAAAATAAAATATATTTTATTAATTTCTTTATAGTGGAGTTTAATTAAATTTTAAAAAATATATATTATTTAAAAAAATTAATAAATTGATTAAATTAATCTGCAAAAGTATTTTTTAAGTTAGAAAATGAGTGAATTTTGTATCGTAAAGCTCGCCTAATTATCTACGAAAAAATAAAAAAATAATAATAAAAGAAGCAAGACACTGAAAGAGTCCAAAAGTGGCCACAGCATCAGCACCAACACCAGCACCACCCATTGTCGTCGTCCTCATCATTTCTCTCAATCCAATGGCGTCTATGCCACCAATCACTCTCTCCATCACCTCTCTCCCTAAACCCACTTCAAAACTCAACTTCTTTGGCTCCAAATTCATTTCTACAACCCAAAGCACACGACTTTCTTTAATGGCCGCAGCAGCCCCTAGTGCCACAGCTACTCCAACGGCTGCCACAGTTGTTCCGGCGGTGATTGTTGACGGCGGACGAGTGGCAAGAGCGTTGCAAGAAATAGGTGGTGGCCAAGATTTGTTGGTGAAGAGAGGGGACTCTGTGCCGCTTGATTTTGAAGGACCTATTTTGGTTTGTACTAGGAATGATGATCTTGACGCTGTTCTTGAATCCACCCCCAAGTCCAGATGGAAGGGTAGGTATTCCCAATAATTTTGGATTTTTTTTTGAGGAATTAAGGTGAAAGATATGAACTTTACTGATAATTGAATCATCATTCATTCCCAGGAAACAAGAAAAATTGAACTAGAGCAGATGAACATCTGCTTGCAAGTTGTAAATGTTCAGACACAATTATAATGAAGAAAAATAATCTACTGCTTATTGACTAAGCTAGCTAAGGAATATGAAGAATGCTATAAATCGAGGTTCAGATATTGCTGTGGTTGCTGCATTTTGTGGGCCTATGCAAGTATTTGCTTCTGTATTAGGTGCAATGATTGCGATTGACTGCAAGTGAAGTATCGCTCATGACCTACCATTTGAAATAATTTTCTTTTGAATTGCTGAACTTGCGATGGAAATGATTTTGCCTTCTTTGTTTAGATGGTTGTGCAATACCCTTTTGGGCTCTGATAAGTGGACGTTGACAATCTAGCAGATTTGGTTTTTACTGGAACCATAGTTGCAAAGTAAAGGTCCTGGTGATGCCAATCAAGTGTTAGTATATTTTGCTGTTTCAAGGCTTGGTGAACCTCCTGTTGATGGTCAGACAGATACCAATCCGGAACACTTGACTGCTGCATATGGAAAATGGGCATCTGCAGTGGCTGCAAGATTACATGCTGGAGGGCTTTCTTGCAAGGTAAACTAAATCTCCCTTTCTCCTTTTGGACCTTGAAGCTAGTTTTAGGCATTCTTTAAGCTGACATGCTTTCTTTCTTGCAACTTTATTTTATAACTTGAGCTTTCAGTCTGATAGGGATCAGGTGGGCATTAGATATTCATCAAGGAATTCTTCCATCATGTTTAGGCTAAATATTAGTCAGTGTGGACTTTTTTTTGTGTCTTTGGGAGCATTAAGAACTGCAATTTTGGATTAATTCTATTAGAAATTCAGAAGATGTCTTACCTCTTTGATGTGTGGGGGTGCTGTGGTGGATCTGGTCTCCCCCATGCAACCCAAAAGCTTGAAGTAATTACTTTTTCAAGTATACTAAACTCAGGATTCTGACAGAGTTGTGAATGCAGTCAAGGAAATCTAGAATTTTGTTCATGTTATATCAGGTTCTTGCCAAGGAAGCTTTCCTGAAACAAATGCTGGAAAAGTTGATCTGAATCTCAGCATTTATGCTTGTTGGAGCTCACCATCCTTGGGCAATTGTTGGTATTGTGGAGAAGGAATTCCGCTCAGAGGTAAAGCTGCCTCTAAAATGGAATATAATACACTTGAACTTTAGTTCTTATGTAAATTTTGTACAGTCCCATGTCAATTCTAAGGGCTAATTCTTGGATGGACTACTTAATAGTCCTTAGATGGGTTGAGTTGGACTGGATTAGTGTTTTGGTCTTTCAATTCTGTCTATCTACCAATTCACTTGTTTGGGGCTTAGTTCATGACATGAATTTTTCTTATTTGGGAAATTTGTTTTTGATAGTACGCTAAATCTTGGTTACAAATTCTGTAAACTTATTAGCACTGTTTCTGTCACATCAAGTGTGGAATCGAACAAAGAATTAACTTTTAAATATGAGGTTGCAATTTTTGGAAATTTTCAAAAAACAGGGAAAACAGAATGAATATATTTGTGTGTATATACAGAGCTGCTGCTGCTGCTGCAACTAATTCTTGGATTTCTCATGTTTTAAGCCTATAACATACATGTCTGTATGTAGTTTTCTTTGTGGCCTTCATGATTTGAATTTCTTTGACTTTATATTACTTTGTTGATACAATTCCTGAAAGTCTCTGAGTTACAGTTACAATTGTTGTTGAGCTTCATTGAGGTTCCTTAACATGAAAGGTTTCTTGATTTATTTTCCTTAACATTGAAGATTTTCTGGAATTTTCTTGTTGCTTCAGTCTTTAACTTTGACCAAAATTACAAATTAACTTTTAACATTCCCTCTCAATTTGTAATTTTGAATTTCTTCTTGAGCTTTTCTCTTGTAACTTCTTTGGTAAGAATATCCTCTGGTTGATCATTTGTGTTGAGAAACTCCATTATAACTTCTCCTCTATTAACCATGTGAAATGATGACTCAGCTCAATGTGCTTTGTATATTCACGGGATTCCTGTCATGGCTATTACTGACATATTATTGCACTAGACGATTGTTGGATCTTTATCTTCATGTTGCAAATTTGATAGTATTTGTTGTAACCAAACTGCTTCACAAAATAAATTAGTAACTACAGTGTATTCTTCTTCAATAGATGATAATGCAACTACCTTTTGTTTCTTGGAATCACAAGAAATTAGCTTGGTTTCCAAGGTGTATATGTATCCTGATGTGCTGTTTCTCATCTGGTGATCCTGCCCAATTACTATCAATAATTCTCAAACTATGCTTTTCGCATATTTGATTCTCAGCTTCGTAGTTCATTAGATATGCCACAAAATTCTTCTGGCAGCTACATGATGAAGTCAGCTAGCTTCACTCATGAATCTAGAAACAAGACTTACTAAATGTGCAATTGTCAAATAAAGTAACAAACCCACGAGACTTCGATACATGCTTGGAATTATACTCTCTTCTCTATCATCTTGATGTAATCTATCATTTAGGGGCATCAGTGTTGACACTGGTTTACAGCTTCACAAGTGAAATTTCTTGAGCAAGTCTTCTGCATGTTTTTCTTGAGAAATGAAAATTTCTCCTTTATTTTGCTTAACTTGGGTTCCTGGAAAATATTTCATGAGTCCCAAGTCAGTCATGTCAATTTCTTTTATCATAGCACTTCTAAATTCTTCAATTGTCTCTAGGTTAAGATCAATATAAATCAATCATGCACTTATAACTAAACAATAAGAACATCATTGGTACCTCCCTTCTTTATGTAAAGAGATGCTTCACTTGGGCTCCTTTGGAATCCATTTTGCTGAGAATAATTATCAATTGCTATTCCCTGCTTGAGGTGCTTGCTTCTGTCCATATTGAGCCTTATGGAGTCCCAATTAAACTTTTTCCTCCATTCCATTATTCACATAGCTTTCAGATTCCTCCACATACACTTCTTCTAGTTCTCTATACAATAATGCTGCTTTTACGTCTAGTTGAAAAACTTCTAATTCCATGTGAACTGTCAATGTGAGAAATTTTCCAGTTGTCTCCATCTGTGCAACTGGTGCATATCTCTTATGAAAGTCTACCTCAGGTTGATGCAAATAACCTTTTGCAGTGAGATGTGCCTTGTTTTTTTTGAATTGAGCTATCTTCTTTGAATTATCTTTTGTAGACCAGTCTCACCATTGCTTTTTGTTGGTTAAACAGATGATATCTTTTAGATTCATCACCATACCCCAAAAAAAGAAACATTACTCTCATTTTTCATCAAACTTCTCTCTGTTTTGAGAAGGAATATGAGAGTAAGCTATGCAACCAAAATCTTTCAGATGACTCACCCAGAGCTTCCTTTTATGTCATGCTTCAAATGGTGTTTTGTTTTGAACTGATTTTGTTGGCAATCAATTGAGATTGTAGACTGCTGTATTGGTTGGTTCAACCAAAAACTTGTCGGAAAGTTGTTTTCCTTTAAGCATGCTCCTTACCATCTCCATAATAGTGTGATTCTTACGTTATTCTACACCATTTGGTCGCAGATTGTATCTCATTGCCAATTGTCCTTTCATTCCTTTGTCTTTGTAATACCCTAGGAATGGTTTATAGATGAATTCTCCACCTTGATTTGTTCTAAGTGCTTTATTTCTTGGTTGCTTTCTCTCTCCAATTTTGCTTTGAATTGAGCGAATTTGAATGAAGGCCTCTGACTTTTGCTCCAAAAAATATATCCACATTGTCCCAGTAAAATCATCAACAAACAAAAGAATGTCCCTTTTGCTGCTAATTGAAGGAGTTTGAGTTGGTATATCTGGATGCACCAGTGCTCTCAGTGAAGTCTATGGAAATGAAAGACTGCATTCTCTTGACGTTGAATCTTTCTTTGTCCATACTGATTCTGTTTTCAATATGTGCCCCTTCCTCCTTTGTTGACAGTTGTTTCTCATTAATTTTGATTCTGGATTGAATTGCTTGCTCCAGCGATTGACTAAAAAATTTGCCCATTCTTTGCTCGTGCCATTAACTTGTGTGTGATAACTTTCGACAAATCTTTTTTCTTTTCAATAATTGCAATGATATGCTCAAAATTGAAAGTAAACCTGGTGGTTCTTGATAATAATTAGCAACTACCACAAATTTTGTGCGATAAAGATTGCCTTCTTTCATGAGCTCCAATATTCATAGAATTCTGCATCAAATATTAAAACTTGACTCTGAGTGTATATGAAGATGGTATTAGGATGGTCTGTGGCCAGGGATTTAGTAGGACCAGAGTGCACAATTTTTGATAGATGAGTCAAATTTGTGAGGAAAGGACTAAATTGAAACTTTAGGAATTGAGAGAGTCAATCTGAAAACCTTTTTTGGCTTATTATTGGAACCCGAGTCATACAATTTTTTGTACCTAGAAATTGTTTTCAACTATTTTCACGCAAACTCCTCTGGTTTTTGGATCAAGGGTGATATACTATCTGATTTTCATGAAACTTCAGTTGCAAACTCTAAACAGTGTGCCCTTTAGATCTAACTTTGATACCACTTGTTGTGTCAAATGCATTATTGGATGAAGTTTCAGAAACTTTAACAAAGCAGGGAAAAACAGAGTGAAAGTATTTGTGTGGATATGTGGGGTTGCTGCTCCAGCAAATAATTATTTCTTGTTTTTTAAGCCTATTTCTTCTTTTTCTAAGGTTATGAAGTCCATGTTTACATATAGTTTTCTTTGCCATCTTCTTCATGAGTTGTATTTCTTTGACTTCCTTCATTGGTACAATTTCTAAGTCTCTCAACAATGAATTTACAACTGTTGCTCAGCTTGCATGGCAGTTCCTTAGCATGAAAGGCTTCTTAATTTTTCTTACCTTAAAAGATTTTCTGGAATTTTCTTGTTGTTTGATTCCTTAACTTTGACCAAAATTACAAATTACCTTTTGAAAACATTGTTGGAAACCTGAAGTATAATACATAATCCGTATCTTAGGCCTCACCTAACAACTTAAGTTTTTGGATTAAACAGTTTCTTGGCATGGTATCAAGGCTTTCATGATAAAGTGATCATGAGTTTGAATCACACTATCCTCACATTTCACATGAGGGGGCATGTTGGAGTATAATATATGGTCCATATCCTGAGTTTCACCTAATAGCTCAAAGCTTTTGGGCGGAATAGTTTCTTGACAAACATCATTTTTGCTATTATTGTAGTTCTACCATTCACTTCTTGTAGAAGACTTGCTTTTGTAGTTTTATTTTAAGAGTCAACTTAGTAGTTGGAGTAACTTGACTTATGTCTATTTTGATTAGATTTCTTTTTAGGCAAATTTTCTGTTCCAAATTAATCAAGGGTACCCAAATTCTATAATAATTAGAAGTGTTGATGGTCTCTGCATATAAGGTTTATGCAATATTTTCGGAGGTTAAATTGGGGGTTTTCTTTCTGTTGGTTATTTTTACCTTTAAGGTGTGAGGCTCTCTTGTCCTGTACTGGGGGTAAGATTGAGTATGATGCTGGCAGTTTTTTAATCTTACCAGTGTGATACTAATAAGTTTTTTCAATTTCTATTGCTCTTTGTAATTTATCCAATATATATTGAGTCATACAAAGTTAAATTCCATACTTAAAATCCTAAAATTTCAATTTCCTTAACACTAATAAATCTAGACCTCAACAACCTTAAATCTTCCCTTTGTAGCTTTCCTGCATCACCATTGCTAACATCTAGTCTGCCATTATAAGTTACAGTTCTACCATTAAATAAGCTAGTCTACAGTGCTATTTGTGGTTTCAGGCGTCCAACCTTATCGCAGAACTTGCTTCTGCAGCAGCTGCAGAAAAGGGGATTACATTTGATGCTGCTATAGAAGAAAGATTATGTGCTTACTCCCGGGCTGTTGCCCACTTCCCAATGGCCATTAAAGAGGTAAGGTGTTTCAGCTGCAATATTTATTGTTTTCGCAGATTGGTGATGAATTTTTGTTTGTGGCTATCTATCTTATCACTTAGTTCTTTTCATAGGAATTCAATATATTGATGCAGTTATCCATGGTATTTATCTAACAGTGGTTCCATCTATCTCTTATGAAATGAGAACTTTTGTGCAAAACAAATATATAAAGAAATTTGAGGCATCATTTAGTTTAGCTGATTATAATAGATGAAATATACATTTTATCTTTTCCTAAATCCAACAACATGGAAGTCTTTCTAAATTGAGACCCTTTTTTCTTTTACATGAACCATACAGCTTGGTTGAATATGATGCATGATTCGTGAGTCTTCGTGTAATTGTTAGATCACCATCATGGTCATTAACTTTATGCAAATATTTGAAGAAGATAGTTTCTTCCAATTTTGATGTTGGAAGCCTTGTCTCCTCAGCTAGTACCCATTTCTTTGCCATTTTCCTCCGGGAGAATTGAGCCTGGAGTCTAGTTACCATTGGAATACAAAGAGTTTAACGAAGAGAGAGTCCCTTTTGTTTAGCTCGATGAAAATGGAAATTCTAATTCCATCTCTCTCACTAAAACCTTGCAGTTCAAATGGAGGAATGGTTGGCTCCATTCTCTCTCTGAAAAGGCAATCGTGGAAGGGAGACGGGATCCTTGTCCTCTACATACTGCATGGCTTAAGCAGTTAAAAGTTGTCTAGTTATGCAGTTGTATCTTTTAATTGATGCTTTCTGGAGTGCCTCTCATAACATTATACTAACTATTCGCAGTATGTGGTATTGTAACAAAAATGTCTTGTACCTTGGATATTTGTATTTTGATATATGAATCTATGGACTCAACACTGCCAATTAAAATATGACTAACACATAAGCATGTAATCTAATAAAATAATTAGGTAAAATAAGACTTCTTATATAGTTGAATAAATAATTTGGAAATAATATAAACAAATTAAAAAATGACATTCACATGAAATTTTTGATAAATATGGACTATACTCAATAATAGAATTATTATAAAATTTGGACACTTTAGATTAATTAAGAACATAAATATTTACCTAATTAGAAAATTTAATAAAAATAGATATAAGATAATTTATTCTACTTGGAAAATTGATTTAGTTGAGAAAAATAATTATAAATTTATTTTTTCTAATTTTAATTTTTTTATGTTAATTTTTTTATAAATATAAATAAATTAATATAGACCTTAAGTCTATATTTTTTGTCTATTTCATTGGAAAAATGAGAAAACTTATAAGTCAAGTAGGTCAATGCAATATTTATCTAACAAAATTTTTTTCTTAGTTTTTTCTTGTCAAATCTTAGATGCGCTTTTGAAAAACCCAAATCTCTATTGGAACATTAGTGAAGTGCCGATCATTCACTCCCAACTCATTTTTGTAAGTAGCATTTTAAAATATAACTTTTGTTCTATATTTGTTTCATTAATTTAATAGATTTGATTTTTAATTACTGAAAAGTGTGAATATTAGGGATGTAAGTATGAATTATATAATTAAAAAAATTTATGTTAAAAATAAAAAAATATATATAAATATAAAAATTTATAAATTTAATATTATAAAATTTCAAATTAATATATAATAGTAGTCTTGCAACTCTTGACAAGAGCAAAAAAAAAAAGTGATAAAAAAAAGTATCTCGGTATGTGTGAAAAATCTCGCATCAAAATAAAAAAAAAAGAACCATTATGTGTCTAAGATACCAATTTAATACTATTTGATTAATAATAAGAAAGCAAAATTTTGCCATTAAAATGTTTAGAATTCACTTTTGGTGAAAATGTAATCTGTGAACATGCGACCGAAATGAAAGCCAAATGAAAAGCACTTGAAACAAAAGGTCATCAAATCTCCAAGCACGTCCCATAAAAAATGTCCAAATAATGGCTATGATATCGTATCAAAGTAAGTGTGGTTATTTTAGTAATGACCAAATTAGAAATAAGTACGTGGATAACAAAGTAAGTGTGGTACCAATAGAGATAAATTGTGTGAATAATGTTTACGTCAGTTCAAACATATTCAACATATATTAGCAAATACTTCAATGTATATATATAGTTGTTATGCTTAAACATATTTTTAAGCAAGGCTAACCGTCAATGACTTCCAAATGCTACTAATTAGGCAAATGAAAGCACCTAGGTTACCATTAGTTAAGGGTCCTTGACATACCTCATAGCAATATCTAAAATAACTCATGAGTCCTCCTCTCTTAATGACCAAAAATAAAGTTTTGGATTTGAAAAAATATGATTCAAGATTTTTGTTTCTAATTGTTTATAAGGTATGAGTAAAATGAAATTTTTGAGATGGAAAAAGTTTATTTTATCACTTAGTATATGTCCAAAAAAAAAAAAAAAGGCAAACAAAAATAAATGGTTATAATTTAAAAGTTGAAACTTTAGGGACTAAGAGAATGAAAGACATACACTACAACAATTTCATAGTTAACTTGAAAAAAAAAATAGAGAATTTGAGATAATTGTAAAAAGTAAGGTAAGGTAGAGAATTCTAAATAGTTGTGACTTGTGAATTGGGGAGACGGATGGCAAGATGTCCATAGATAAGTACAAGACTGATGCATCCAACTTTGAAAAAGATCATTTAATTGTAGTGGGTTCAACGGTGAAGGTCAAGGTCATCCACCATATAGAAAGGTAACATTCCTAATTTGATATCTAGATTGGATTTATTCTAGGTCTTTGAACTTAGAAATTTGAGAGCATTGAATTTGTCTATTCTATCTATGTCATTGTGGAACACAAACACCTTATAAGTTACGTAGGTCAATGAATCAAATTTCTAGGAAATTACTCCTCAATTACTTCTTTTCAAGTCTCGGATGTTTTTTTGAAAAGCCTAAGTCTTTCATTAGAAAATCAACATAAATTACATCATCCACATTTCAATATTTATAATGATAAAATGGGCAGAATTTTCTTAATTTGATTTAATGTTAAATGCAAGCATAAATAGAAAAAGATTCAATTAAAATAAAAAAAATAAATTTGTATAGTTTAAAATTATATATATAATATCTTTTAAAAAAAGAGTATAGCATATATAGGATAGAGAAATCATAATTATAAACTTGATGGTAAGATGTCCATGGATAAGCAGAATCCTAATGCATCCAACTTTGAAAATGATTTTTTAATTGCAGTGGGGACAATGGTGAAGGTCAAGGTCATCCCCCGTATAAAAAGGTAACCTTCCTCATTGGATGTCTATATTGGATTTATTCTAGGTCATTGAACTTAGAAATTTGAGGGCATTGAATTTGCCTATTCTGTCCATGTCATTGAATTTGTCTATTTGGTTTTCCTTTCATTACACGGCATGTGCTGCTGACTCTGCCATTACAAAATTAACTCCTTTTCATCTGTTGTTCTGTACATACATGCATGCCTCGGAAATTAGAGTAGTGTGTGCAAAAATTAAAAAGCACTTTTCGGGCTTCCTTACTTTTCCTTCTTTGCCTCTTGTTTTCATGTGCACAGCGGGTGCCAAAACCCACAAAGACCTGCAGACATAGCTGAGTTAGTTTCTGTTACACAGGATGTTCGAGAGTTAAAGATTGTTTTGATGTCTTAATTAGGGAAGTAATAGTCATAAATACAGATTTAAATGTTTCTAAAATTAATTTGTCACCATTGTGCATGTCTAAACGAGAACATGATCTTTGTAAGTGGCAGAAACATAATCCAGTTGACTGAGTTGGGAAAAAAAGACCACAGCGTTTTGGTCTCCTCTAAATTTTGATTTTTCTAAGATAATCTCTTTGTATACATATATATAGAGTAATACGGGCATTGGGTCTTTTCATACCTTGTCATTGTGGATATTAAAGAGCTTATAAATAAAGTCTTGGACACGTTTTGGAAATTAGAGAGGTTAAGTTTTGGACACCCATTTTCTACGAAATGTTTTTCTCAATTTCTTCCTTTCAAGTCTTGGACACATTTTAGAAAATATCCAAGTCTCCGTTAGATCATGAACTTCAGTTTCATCATTCATGCTTCAAGTCAAGGTCTTCTTTGAACAAAAAGTTAGAAAATGAGACATTAATTGCAATAAGAGGTTGCATCTCACAAGTTATAACTTATTTTTACAAGCAGAGTTTTAGTTTCATAATTGGTGAAAAAATATTTTGAATTTACAAAATAGATCTCATTACATTTTCATGAAAGTCATTTTTATATCAATAAGTTTTATGTTCTCATCAAGTTAAATAACTATGTTAGACGTACAAGAGAACAAAAATGGAAAAAAAATACTAATTATATATTAAATAAATCATAACTAAGTCATGAGTTCCTCTCGCTTGACAGCCAAAGATAGTTTGGATCTAACGAAAAATATTGGTTGTAAATTTTTGTTATAATCAATTTCTATCAGCTTGCATATAAAGTGAAAGTGAAATGAAAATTTTTGAGATGAAATAAACTTATCTTATAATTAAAGATAAATATGAGAAAAACAAGTTAAAAAAAATAAAAATATATAAATTGAATGAAACTTTAGGGATGAGATAATGAAAGGTCATCCATTATATAGAAAGGTAGGCATCTTGATTTGATGTCCATATTGGATTTATTCCAGGTCATTGAACTTAAGAATTTGAGGGAATTAAACTTTTCTATTCTTTCGATGTCATTGTGGAATTTGAGGGTATAGAATTCTAATTTCTAAACAATTCTGACTTGTGACAAGAGGAGACATAAAGACTTTGACTAAATTGGAGAGCAAAATAAATAGAAAATTGCACGAATTCTAAACTTGTATGTATGAATCTGCCTTACGAAAATCGAAAAAAAAAAAAAAAAGAACGAGACTACCATTATATGTGTTCATGCAACTTTTTTGCCAATAGTGTTTTGCTTTTTTGTTACCTACAACAAGAAGCCAAGGAATTGGCTCTTATGAAGCTTATGAATGCTTTGGTCTTGAAATTTTCTGACTATGTCATTAATGTGTGAGATATTCTAGGGATCATCTAAGAAAATAATTTCTTTCTTATCATCTAACAAATTAATTATTGCCTCAAAAGAAAAAAAAAAGAAATTCTTTATTGTAAGAAGTTGTATCTCACAAGTTACAACTCATTTTTACAAACATTATTTTAGTTTTGTAATTGGTGAAAAAATATTTTAAATTTAAAAAATAAATCTTATTACATTTATATCAAAGTCGGCTTTATATCTATAGTTTTCATAATTTGATTAGGTTAAATAACTAAGTTAGATATAAAAGAGAACCAAAATGACAAAAACAAAAAATGAATTATTCTTTAAAGAAATCATTGCATTATATTTTACTTGAAAAGTCTCTAAAATGCTACCTATAACTCCCTAAATCTTTATTTCACTTGTCATATCATGATGACATATGACTAGCCCATTTATAATAAAATCAAATTAGCCCATTTATATGCTATAATATCGTAATTCATATACCAAACATACCTTAAACTAATGCTTATGACAATAATTTCCTTAAAATCTACATTTGAGACCTTAACTAGATTGGAGAGCAAAATAAATTTACATTTAATTTTTTTGGGCACATGTAGAATAAAACTCACATTCTATAAGCATTTTAAGGAGACTTGATTTGAATCTTGTTTTTTTTTTTTTTTATGACCAATCAAATTAAAGATGATTGATTGTTTCTCGGGAAAAAAGAAAGATGATTGATCGTTGTGTTATAGCATCTCACAACAAAAACCAAATTTAAAAATAAATAAATAAAAAGAAATAAGAAAAGAGAAAATATATAATTTTCCTGCAGTGTCAAGCATAATCAACACACTGAAAAGGCATTTGGTCAAAAAGTACCTCATTGAAAAATGCCATGAGATGATTGTATGCTTTGAACGAATCCCAACATAGACCCATTCAAGAGTACCCAATTTGGAAAATTTACTCGCACAAACTTAATGGACAGAGAGAAAGAAAGAGGGTGGCCTACCAAGGAGACCACTTCCTCCGTTGCGTGTTGAAAACGTTGTGTACTTATCTTTTCGTACAGAGAAGTTTGCCATCTCGCGTTAACGGAAACAATAACGGTGGATAGCCGGAGGATCTGGACCGGCCTGAGACGTAGTGACCTTCTACGGGCAAGCATGTTCCACAAATGCAACCGGAAAACACATCAATCCTGTTCCTGAGTCCATATCTTCAGAGTCTTGTCATTTCCAAGCGCACCAGAAGCAATGATGTTCTGATTGGGATGGCATGCTACTGATATAACTGTATCGGTGTGGCCTTCCAGTTTCTGAACAATTTATTTTGAGGCCAGCAATTAGTGTCTTTATTCAATCTTCCTTGCTAGAAAAAAAAAAAAAAAACAAAAACAAGAAGAATGAAAAAAAAAAAAACAAAGAAAGCAATTGCTGGCCTCAAAATAAATTAATTAAAAAAAAAAAAACGCAATTGCCATGAGTATGTGGAAAATATGAGATTGGTGCTAAGGAATCTATATCCGAACACAGAATCTGCAATGCCCCCACATGCTTCAATCACTTTAGACATATCCAATGCAGACCCATAAATGCTTCAATTAAAATGAGTAATCAAACTCAAGTAGACGGCAAGAGGGAGAGAAGAATACCTATGTTGACTTGATAATTTTTAGTTAAAATGTTACCCTATGAAGGCCGGCAAAGACTTTTTTGATCGATTAGGAGGAGACTCTGGTCTTGACATGTTTGGCAAGTTGTATAATTAGAATATGTTCACAATTAGAATATACTCTGAGACTCTTGACTTTTATTACACGGCACGTGTTGCTGGCTCCGGCGTTATGAAATTGATTCCTTTCCATCCGTTGTTCTATATATGCGTTCGTGCCTCGGAAATTAGGATACAGTGAGTGCAAAAATTAAAAGGTACCTTTCGGATTTTTCTTTTTGTGCTTGTTAATTTGCACGACAATGGAGTTCTGGTTCGCCAGGAAACATGTGTTGTGGGTTCTGATCAATTTAATATGCTTAAGTGGTTATGAGAGTTGCCTGGATGAAGAGAGGTTGGGTTTATTAAGTATCAGGGACAACTTTGAGTCGAATGGGGTCAGTACAGGGGATGTGCTTCCTTCCTGGACTGATAATCTGGCGTCTGACTGCTGCAGCTGGGAACGAGTCAAGTGTAATAGCACCACAGGCCGAGTGATTGAACTCTTGCTCAATAACACTGGCCTCGAAACAGATCACTATTATGCTCCTGAAAGAATTTGGTCTCTAAATGTGTCCTTGTTTCTTCCTTTTGAGGAGTTGCACAATCTTGACTTGCGTAGGAATTGGTTTATCGATTGCTACCAGAATCATGGTACATATTAGGCTTCTTTACTTTTCCTTCTTTGCTCTTGTTTTCATGTGCACAGCGGATTCTAAACCCACACAGACTTGCGTACATAGCTAAGTTAGCTTATGTTATTCAGGAAATTTCTGAGTTAAATTTTGTTTTAATTTTTTAATTGGAAAAGTTATGATCATATATGGGTTCAAATGTTTCCAAGATTAACTTGTCTCCATTGTGAATGCTTGAATCAGAATATGGTTGTTTTAAGTGGTAGAAACATAATCATTCTGCATTTATTTAAGGGATTTGTTGCATAACTAAGAAAATTGTTCCTGCAGGTTTTGAGAAGATATCTAGTTTAAAGAAGTTGGAAGTCCTCAATCTTAAAATGAACTATTTTCAAAACAATATCCTGCAGTGCTTGGGTGAAATCACATCTCTGAGGACTCTGAACCTAAGTTATAATAGATTTGAAAGATCTTTCCCAGTCAAAGGTACTTAGGAACGTATATAGTAACCCCTTTCATCAAACATTTCTTTTTTTTTTTTTATAAATTCATTTAATTATTTTAGTTATTTATCTCTTTTAATTTTAAATTATACTTTTATTAACAAAAAACATTTTTAAGCAAATCATGAAAAGGAATTTGAACTAGAACACTTTGTGATCCAAAAAGTTAAACCAAAGACTCTTATACATATATCTTATTCTTAATAACCAAAAATAAAATTTGGATAAGACTAAATATGATAGTAAAATTATACTCAAGAAATATTTTAATAATTTTGCAAAATAAAATTTAGAAGATTTTTAATAAAATTATTCACAAAATTAAATGAGTTGAGTTTATTATTATTCAAATTTATTTTTTTATTAAACAAATTTTGATATTAAATTTCAAGACAAGTTTTTATTGAACCAATTTGTCAAATTTTTACCGATGATACAATGTATTAGTTCATTTTAGTGCTACCCATGAGGTTGGGTGGCATTGGCAACCATTTGCTTTCAAACACCAATGGTCATACTCATACAAAAAGGTAATCACTTCACAACCACCAATGGTCTAACTCATTGTGTTTTTTTCTCTTTTCAAAAGGTATTATGTAGAAACATTAGAAACTTCCATGGGACATTTATTTCTCCTTTCTCTATCTCTCTTTTAATCTATAAAATTTTCATCTAACAAACCTTATTTTAACTATTAATTTATTATACCTTTTAATTATTACCCTCAGCTACCCAGCAACGTCACACACCTGACCCATTCAGGGCCCCGCTTGGGCTCTGGATTTTCTTCTGGATTTCTTTTCTTACTAAAAATTTTGTAGTAAGTTTATATTAAAATATAAAGTTAGTAAAATGAAATTTATATTATAACATTGTATCATAGCAGTAATTTTCAAAACAACTGTACAATATTACAACAACATTTATGGGGATTTTTTATTTTCTTTTTTTTTTTCCTTTTAGGCAAACAAACTAGAATTTGCATCTTAATTAAGTCTCATGAAATATAAGGTGGGTAAAGTATGGTTTTCCTTTTTACTTTAATTTGGGAATTATAATGCAAATTAAAGTTATTTTTGTTAAGACTTAACTACATTGATGTGTCTGATTCCAAAAATTGTTTTTTTCCTGTGTCATGGGAATAATTATTGGCTAACTCAAGTTGCCCAAGGAGCTAGTTTTCAAGGGAACAACTTTGAGGCGGTCATATCCTTGTGAAGTTACTGTTGCATATTACAATAGAGTGAAAACTTTTTTATTTTAAACTATGCATGCATGAAATTAGCACATATATGTCTTTATTTGCCTATGGAACAAATGTAATCTATCATCAGGGTTAAAGGCTATGGAACATCTAGAGACCTTGGATTTAAGCTATAACAATCTCAACAATCCCCCAAATGTCCAAGGTAAAGGCAACATACAACTCATCAATCTACATATTTGAGTTTTAGCTCCCTATTCGTTTTCTTTTACTTTATTTAATTTCTTTTTGTTTTTTTCTTTAATTTCATTCTATACAATAAGTAGACTTATAAATGTGTATAGAGAAATGACTATTAAACACTCTATGTGTCACAAATTTTAAGGTGCTGAAGAATTTAATAGTATTGAATCTAGAAGGCAACAAATTCAATAGCACAATCCTACCCTTTGTAAGTACCCTTACATCACTTAGGACACTGAATCTTGGTGACAACAATTTAAGGGCATCTATTTCCGCAACAGGTATGGCAATTCTTTGAATTTAATTTGTTTTGTTTTGTTTTGTTCTTCTCTTTTACCCTATAGTCACATTACCATGCTATTGTAACACACTTTTATTTGTATAATTTCTTTTTGGCAGAACTAGCTTCTTTGGAAAACTTAGAACAGTTGGACCTGAGTAACACTGGTCTAAAGAATCTTGAAGGAATTGTTGAAGGTCTATCAAGATTGCAAAAGTTAGAGGTGTTGGATCTCTCACAAAATAACATCATAAAGAGCAATTTAAAATTGTTGGGTGCTCTGACTTCTTTGAAGAATCTTGATCTTTCAGATTGTCACCTGGATGGAGTCTTCCCAGCACAAGGCATGCAAATTTACCATGTAGAGAGTAACTTAGAGAATGAAATTTAGAATTGGTCTTTCTCACTTAATTTATTTTCCCTTTAATATATATCTGCAGATCTAGCAAACTTGAAGAATTTGGAAATTTTGGATCTTTCTGGAAATGATCTCAATGATTTCCCAGTAATGTTGGCAGGTATTGCTTGCATATGTAAATTGTCAAAATACTTAGTTTCCTAAATCTATTGTTAGTTCAAATTTAACCTCTAATCTTTTTCTTTTTCTTGGTCCTTTCTTTTCTTTCCTTCAATTTAATGGTATAATTTACATTTACTAGAAATTTAATATTTTGTATAAGCTACCCCTAAACTTTGAAATACTTCATATTTTATTTCATATTTAACTATAAAATTATAATTTAAAATTTAATATAATTTTAATTTGTAATTTATACAAATATAAACTATAGATTAAAAAAAATAAAAAGACTAAGAGAAGTATTATTAGGAATTTAATATAATTTCATAGTTTATTAAAAAAAAAAAAGGAGACTTTGAGATAATCGATAGAAAGTGAGGTAAAAGGTAAAGAAAAGAATTCTAAATAGTTGTGACTTGTGACTTGGAGAGACAAAAACACTTTGACTAAATTAAAGAGCAAAAAACAGCACGTGTTAATTTTTTTTTTATTATTTTTAGAAATAAATTCACAATTTACAAGTTCTTCAATGACAACGGATTTGAATTTAATCTTTATTAAAAAAATGTATATATTTATTATACAAATTATGAAAAAAAAACATGAAATTGAACTATATTCTATTTAAAATTAAATGTATACCCAATCCTTTTCAATCTAAAAAAAAAAAAAAAACTGCTTGTAACACGAGTAACAAAACTAGTTTAAAATTAAATTCACATTTTATAAGCATTTGAAGGAAAGGGGTTTGAATTTAATTTCTCTCTATCAAACCAATTTAAAATGATATAAAAAGAAAATTATAAAGAAGTTAAATGTTTTTTTCAAGTTAAATTAATTATTGTAGAATTTGAATAGCATAAATTAATTAAGAACAGAAAAGTCTAAGGGAAAAGAAAATGTAATTCAATAAACATAGGTTAAATTACTCTAACTACGAAGTTTACTTAGCCATGGAAAAAAAATTACAATGTTTTAATTCCCTCTCAATTTTGAATTTTTTTAGATAATTTCTTTATACATATTATAAGAGGAATAGAGGCATGGGTCTTTTTGGACTTTGTCGTTGTGAAAATTAGAGAGTTTATAAGTCAAGTGTTTGGACACACTTTGGAAATTATAAAGGTTATAGGTCAAGTCCTTGGACACACTTTTGGAAAATAATCAAGTCTTTGGACGCACTTTTGGACCCATTTTATAGAAAATGTTTCCCTTAGTTACTTTTATTGTCATATTGTGAAAGTGATGCTTCTCATTTGGTCTACCATTTTTGACACGGCATGTGGAGTTAAGTTTGGCATTACAAAATTGACTCCTTTTCATGTCTTATTCTATATATCTCGGAAATTAAAATGGTGTGTGCAAAAATGTAAGAAACATATCATTTATAAAAAAAAAAAATCTATATATTTATTATACAAATTATGAAAAAAAAAAACATGAAATTGAATTATATTCTATTCAAAATTAAATGTATACCCAATTCTTTTCAACCTAAAAAAAAAAAAAATTGCATGTAACACAATTAACAAAACTAGTTTAAAATTAAATTCACATTTTATAAGCATTTGAAGGAAAGAGGGATATGAATTTGATTTCTCTCTATCAAACCAAACTAAAATGATATAAAAAGAGAATTATAAAGAAGTTAAATGTTTTTTTCAAGTTAAATTAATTATTGTAGAATTTGAATAGCATAAATTAATTAAGAATAGAAAAGTTTGGGGGAGAAGAAAATGTAATTCAATAAACATAGGTTAAATTACTCTAACTACAAAGTTTACTTAGCCATGGAAAAAAAATTACAATGTTTTAATTTCCTCTCAATTTTGAACTTTTTAAGATAATTATTGTTTATACATATTATAAGAGGAATAGAGGCACGGGTCCTTTCGGACTTTGTCATTGTGGAAATTAAAGAGTTTATAAGTCAAGTCTTTGGACACATTTTGGAAATTATAAAGGTTATAGGTCAAGTCTTTGGACATACTTTTGGAAAATAATCAAGTCATTAGACACACTTTTGGACCCATTTTATAGAAAATGTTTCCCTTAGTTACTTTTGTTGTCATATTGTGAAAGTGATGCTTCTCATTTGGTCTACCATTTTTGACATAGCATGTGGAGTTGAGTTTGGCATTACAAAATTGACTCCTTTTCATGTCTCATTTTATATATACGTGCCTTGGAAATTAAAATGGTGTGTGCAAAAATGTAAGAAACATATCATTTATAAAAAAAATGTATATATTTATTATACAAATTATGAAAAAAAAAACATGAAATTGAATTATATTTTATTCAAAATTAAATGTATACCCAATTTTTTTCAATCTAAAAAAAAATTTGTATGTAACATGAGTAACAAAACTAGTTTAAAATTAAATTCACATTTTATAAGCATTTGAAGGAAAGAGGGATTTGAATTTAATTTCTCTCTATCAAACCAAACTAAAATGATATAAAAAGAGAATTATAAAGAAGTTAAATGTTTTTTTCAAGTTAAATTAATTATTGTAGAATTTGAATAGCATAGATTAATTAAGAACAAAAAAGTCTGGAGGAGAAGAAAATGTAATTCAATAAACATATGTTAAGTTACTCTAACTACGAAGTTTACTTAGCCATGGAAAAAAAATTACAATGTTTTAATTTCCTCTCAATTTTGAATTCTTTTAAATAATTTTTGTTTATACATATTATAAGAGGAATAGAGGCATGGGTCCTTTTGGACTTTATCGTTATGGAAATTAGAGAGTTTATAAGTCAAGTCTTTGGACACATTTTGGAAATTATAAAGGTTATAAGTCAAGTTTTTGGACACACTTTTGAAAAATAATCAAGTCTTTAGACACACTTTTGGACCCATTTTATAGGAAATGTTTCCCTTAGTTACTTTTGTTGTCATTGTGAAAGTGATACTTCTCATTTGGTCTACCATTTTTGACACGGCATGTGGAGTTGAGTTTGGCATTACAAAATTGAGTCCTTTTCATGTCTTATTATATATATACGTGCCTCGGAAATTAAAATGGTGTGTGCAAAAATGTAAGAAACATATCATTTATAAAAAAAAAAATGTATATATTTATTATACAAATTATGAAAAAAAAATGTGAAATTGAATTATATTCTATTCAAAATTAAATGTATACCCAATCATTTTCAACCTATAAAAAAAAATCTGCTTGTAACACGAGTTACAAAACTAGTTTAAAATTAAATTCACATTTTATAAGAATTTGAAGGAAAGAAGGATTTGAATTCAATTTCTCTCTATTAAACCACACTAAAATAATATAAAAAGAGAATTATAAAGAAGTTAAATGTTTTTTTCAAGTTAAATTAATTATTGTAGAATTTGAATAGCATAGATTAATTAAGAACAGAAAAGTTTGAGGGACAAGAAAATGTAATTCAAATAAACATAGGTCAAGTTACTCTAACGACGAAGTTTACTTAGCCATGGAAAAAAGATTATAATGTTTTAATTTCCTCTCAATTTTGAATTTTTTAAGATAATTATTGTTTATACATATTATAAGAGGAATAAAGGCATGGGTCCTTTTGGACTTTGTCAATGTGGAAATTGGAGAGTTTATAAGTCAAGTCTTTGGACACACTTTTGGACCCATTTTATAGAAAATGTTTCCCTTAGTTACTTTTGTTGCCATATTGTGAAAGTGACGCTTCTCATTTGGTCTACCTTTTTTGACATGGCATATAGAGTTGAGTTTGACATTACAAAATTGACTCCTTTCATATCTTCTTCTATATATACGTGCCTCGGAAATTAAAATGGTGTGTGCAAAAATGTAAGAAACATATCATTTAAAAAAAATGTATATATTTATTATACAAATTATGAAAAAAAAAACGTGAAATTGAACTATATTCTATTCAAAATTAAATGTATACCCAATCCTTTTCAATCTAAAAAAAAAAAAATCTGCTTGTAACACAAGTAACAAAACTAATTTAAAATTAAATTCACATTTTATAAGTATTTGAAGAAAAGAGGGATTTGAATTTAATTTCTCTCTATCAAACCAATTTAAAATGATATAAAAAGAGAATTATAAAGAAGTTAAATGTTTTTTTCAAGTTAAATTAATTATTGTAGAATTTGAATAGTATAAATTAATTAAGAACAGAAAAGTTTGTGGGAGAAGAAAATGCAATTCAATAAACATAGGTTAAGTTACTCTAACTACGAAGTTTACTTAGCCATGGAAAAAAAATTACAATGTTTTAGTTTCCTCTCAATTTTGAATTTTTTTAGATAATTTCTGTTTATACATATTATAAAAGGAATAGAGGCATGAGTCCTTTTGGACTTTGTCGTTGTGGAAATTAGAGAGTTTATAAGTTAAGTTTTTGGACACACTTTGGAAATTATAAAGGTTATAGGTCAAGTCCTTGGACACACTTTTGGAAAATAATCAAGTCTTTGGACCCATTTTATAGAAAATGTTTCCCTTAGTTACTTTTGTTGTCATATTGTGAAAGTGGTGTTTCTCATTTGGTCTACCATTTTTGACACAGCATATGGAGTTGTGTTTGGCATTACAAAATTGACTCCTTTTCATGTCTTATTCTATATATACGTGCCTTGGAAATTAAAATGGTGTGTGCAAAAATGTAAGAAACATATCATTTATAAAAAAAAAAAATCTATATATTTATTATACAAATTATGAAAAAAAACATGAAATTGAACTATATTCTATTCAAAATTAAATGTATACCCAATTCTTTTCAACCTAAAAAAAAGAAAAATCTGCTTGTAACACAAGTAACAAAACTAGTTTAAAATTAAATTCACATTTTATAAGTATTTGAAAGATAGAGGGATTTGAATTCAATTTTTTTCTATCAAACCAAACTAAAATGATATAAAAAGAGAATTATAAAGAAGTTAAATCTATAGTTTACATTTACACAAAAGTTTACATAATTTGGTTAGGTGAAATAACTAAGATATAAAAGAGAACCAAAATGGAAAAAGCAAAAAATGAATTATTTGTTAAAGAAATCATTGCATTATATTTCACATGAAACCTCTATAAAATGCTATTTATATCTCCCTAAAACTTTATTTCACTTGTCATATCATTATGGCATATAACTAGCTCATTATATAATAAAATCAACTTAGCCTATTTATATGCTATAATATTGTAATTCATATACCAAACACACCTTAAACTAATGCTTTTGATAATAATTTCCTTAAAATCTACATTTGAGACCTTGACTAGATTGGAGAGCAAAATAAATTTGCATTGGAGAGTAAAAACCAAATTTTAAAAAAAAATTAAAAAGAAATAAGAAGAGAGAAAATATATAGTTTTCCCGCGGTGTCGTATGCACGGTAGTCACACACAGTAAAATATAAAGTTACAATTAGTGTCTTCATTCAATCTTCCTCGCTAGAAAAAAAAAAAAAAGGAAAAAAGAAGAAGAAGAAGAATGAAAAAAAGAAGAAAGAAAAAAGAAAGCAATTGCCGGCCTCAAAATAAATTAATTAAAAAAAAAAGGCAATTGCCATGAGTATCTAGAAAATAAGAGATTGGTGCTAAGGAATCTATATCCGAACACAGAATCTGCAATGCCCCCACATGTTTCAATCACCTTAGACATATCCAATGCAGACCCATAAATGCTTCGATTAAAACGAGTAATCAAAATGGCAAGAGGAGGGAGAGAAGAATACCTATGTTGACTTGATAATCTTTATTTAAAATATTACCCTATGGCAAAGACCTTTTTGATGGATTTGGAGCAGACTCTTGTCTTGGCATGTTTGGCAAGTTGTATAATTAGAATATATTCCCAATTAGAATATACTCTTGAGTCTCTTGACTTTTATCACACGGCATGTGTTGCTGACTCCGGCGTTATGAAATTGATTCCTTTCCATCCGTTGTTCTATATATGCGTTCGTGCCTCGGAAATTAGGATACAGTGAGTGCAAAAATTAAAAGGTACCTTTCGGAATTTTCTTTCGGTGCTTGTTAATTTGCGTGACAATGGAGTTCTGGTTCACCAGGAAACATGTGTTGTGGGTTCTGATCAATTTAATATGTTTAAGGGGTTATGAGAGTTGCCTGGACGAAGAGAGGTTGGGTTTATTAAGTATCAGGGACAACTTTGAGTCGAATGGGGTGCGGACAGGGGATGTGCTTCCTTCCTGGACTGATAATCGGGCGTCTGACTGCTGCAGCTGGGAACGAGTCAAGTGTAATAGCACCACAGGCCGAGTGATTGAGCTCTTTCTCAATAACACTTCCTTCCTCGGCCCATGGGATGGGTGGTTTCTAAATGTGTCCTTGTTTCTTCCTTTTGAGGAGTTGCGCAATCTTGACTACCAGAATCATGGTACATATTAGGTTTCTTTACTTTTCCTTCTTTGCCTCTTGTTTTCACGTGCACAGCAGGTTCCAAACCCACACAGACTTGCGTACATAGCTAAATTAGCTTATGTTATTCAGGAAATTTCTGAATTAAATTTTGTTTTAATTTTTTAATTGGAAAAGTTATGATCATATATGAGTTCAAATATTTCTAAGATTAACTTGTCTCCATTGCGAATGCCTGAATCAGAACATGGTCATTTTAAGTGGTAAAAACATAATCATTCTACATTTGTTTAAGGAATTTGTTGCATAACTAAGAAAATTGTCCCTACAGGTTTTGAGAAGATATCTAGTTTGAAGAAAATAATAATAGATTTGAAAGATCTTTCCCAGTCAAAGGTACTAAGGAACGTATACACCAACCCCTTTCATCAAACATTTCTTTTTTTTTAGTATAAATTCATTTAATTATTTTAGTTATTCATCTTTTTTAATTTTAAATTATATTTTTTATTTACAAAAAATATTTTTAAGCAAATCATAAAAAATAATAAGTTGAGTTTATTATTATTCAAATTTAGTTTTTTTTATTAAACAAATTTTGATATTAAATTTTAAGACAAGTTTTTATCAAACCAATTTATCACACTTTTACCAATGACATGATGGTATTAGTTCGTTTTAATACTACCCATGGGATTGGGCAGCACTGGGTCAAGTTGCCCAAGGAGCTAGTTTTCAAGGGAATAACTTTAAGGCAATCATATCCTTGTGAACTTGTTGTTGCTTATTACAATGGAGTGAAAACTTTTTTATTTTAAACTATGCTTGCTTGAAATTAGCACGTATATGTCTTTATCTGCCTATGGAACAACTACAATTTGTCCTCAGAGTTAAAGGCTATCGAACATTTGGAGACCTTGGATTTAAGCTCTAACAATCTTAGCAGTCCCCTAAATGTCCAAGGGCAACATACAACTCATCAATCTGCATATTTGAGTTTTAGCTCCACATTCCTTTTCTTTTACTTTCAATTTCTTTTTTTTTCTTTAATTTCATTCTATACAATAAGTAGACTTATAAAAGTGTACAGAGAAATGACTATTAAACACTATATGTGTCACAGATTTTAAGGTGTTGAAGAATTTAATAGTACTGAATCTAGTAGGCAACAAATTCAAGAGCACAATCCTACCCTTTGTAAGTACCCTTACATCACTTAGGACACTATATCTTGGCAACAACAATTTAGGGGCATCTATTTCCACAACAGGTATGACAATTCTTTGAATTTAATTTGTTTTGTTCTTTTCTTTTACCCGAGAGTCATAGTGCTATGCTATTGTAACACACTTTTATTTGCATAATTTCTTTTTGGTAGAACTAGCTTCTTTGGAAAACTTAGAAGAGTTAGACCTAAGTTACATTGGTTTAAAGAATCTTGAAGGAATTGTTGAAGGTCTGTCAAGATTGCAAAAGTTAGAGGTGTTGGATCTATCACAAAATAACATCATAAAGAGCAGTTTAAAATCATTGGGTGCTCTGACTTCTCTGAAGAATCTTGATCTTTCAGATTGTTGCCTGGATGGAGTCTTCCCAGCACAAGGCATGCAAATTTACCATGTAGAGAGTAACTCAGAGAATGAAATTTAGAATTGGTCTTTCTTACTTAATTTATTTTCCCTTTAATATATATTTGCAGATCTAGCAAACATGAAGAACTTGGAAATTTTGGATCTTTCTAGGAATTCCCTGACAATGCTAGTAGGTACTACTTGTTCTTTTCCATGGGAATTGTTTGTGTTTAAACAATGCAAGTGTCAAAAGGGTTTATTTAATTCATCTAGATTTATTCTTAGTTAAAATTTAATCTCTAATCTTTTTATCCCTCACATCTACTAGAAATTTAATATTTTGTATAAGTTACCCATACCTTTTTAAGATCCTTATAATTTGTATTTTTTAAGTTGTCTCATTAAATACTTCATTTACCCTCAAAGTTTCCTTTAATGCTACTCCCATAAACTTTTTTCTTTTCCAAAATCTCATCAAATTGTAGGCACTTATTATTTATAAAAGTATTCTTAGCCTTTCCTTATAAATAAAGAACTTTTTTTGGCAATAAACATTGTAAAGCATTGATTACACGATGATATGAAAAATGAATAGCTAAAATAATTATGAGGTTATTTATTTGGACAACTTTTCACTTTCAACTGCATACAACACGAAGCCAACGAATTGGCTTTTATGCAACATATGAACGCTTTGGTCTTCAAAAGTTTTTGATTATATCATCAAATATTGTATTTCATCATTGAAATTAGACCAATTTTAGGCCTTTACGGTCGAACCTAGCATCAACTTACGAGTTTTTTAATTGAAATAATTTGTCAAATACTAAATTGGAATTGCATTTTTCTGAATTTTTTTTACAGTTTTAATCTATTGTCTTTTTTCTTTTTTTAATATATCTATTTTATTTTGGGGACAGATCTTGACCATATGACTTCACTCAAAGCTTTATCATTAGCTGACAACAATTTGAACGGATCCTTAGCCCAAGAAGGTAGTTGTTAACTCTTTACCAATGCACAAAATTCCTCTTTTGTGAAAAATGCTAAATATTGTACCATCTTTTGTTTTAGGTTTGTGTGCATTGAAAAACCTTCAAGAGTTGGATCTCAGCTACAATAATCTAAGTGGAATTATTCCATCTTGCCTTGGCAAATTCACATCTCTCAAACTCTTAGACTTGTCATCAAACAATCTTGAAGGAGACATTTCATCCTTTTCAATTGCTACTCTCAAATTCCTCGAGTATGTTAATCTCACAAATAATCTATTTTCGGGTCAATTCTCTTTTTACTCAATTGTCAATCACACAAACCTTGAAGTGATGATGTTATCAACCGATAACCACAAGCTAGAGGTTCAAACTCACTATTCATATGACTAGCTACCTGCATTTCAACTTAAGATTATTGTGATGCCAAACTGTAGACTTAACAATATTCCCCAATTTCTCACTCACCAAACTGACCTGAGAGTCATCGATCTCTCTCACAATAACCTCACAGGAACCTTTCCTAATTGGTTGCTTGAAAACAATACCCAATTGGAGTTTTTAAGTCTTAGAAATAACTCCTTTGTGGGTTCATTTCATTTATCCTCCAATTCTACCTTTTCCATAAGGCATATAGATATCCCAGACAATCACTTCCATGGAAAGCTTCGACAAAATATTGGCGGTATTATTCCAAATGTAAGAACATTTAATCTTTCAGCAAATGCTTTTGATGGTGGCATTCCGTCCTCTACTGGAAGCATACCCTATTTGGTCTCATTAGATCTGTCCAACAATAAGTTTTCGGGAGGAATTCCACACACTTTGTTAACAAATTCCTCTAATTTGGAAAACTTGTGGCTCTCAAACAATGGATTAAGTGGTGAAGTGCCAAAGCCCAATCAAACTTCATTAGGGTCCTTGCAACTGGGTGGAAATCAGTTTACCGGTACTCTGTCAAATTGGATCTCTCATTACCCAAGCCTAGAATCTTTGGATATAAGTGGCAACTTCATATCAGGTAAAATTCCTGGCTTCATTGGGAATCTGAGTTTATTTGTTCTCAACATGGCAGATAACGCGCTTGAAGGAATATTTCCGTGTGAGCTATCCATGTCCGGTTTAAACCTTCTTGATATTTCTCAAAACAATCTTTCGGGCACTCTTCCTTCTTGCTTAAATTGGTCATCAGATTTATATCATTTGAATTTGGAAGGGAACGGATTCATGGGTACAATTTCAGAAATATTATTCAACTCTTCCGATATGATGACGTTGAATATTGGAAATAATTTTCTGTCGGGCGAAATTCCAACCTCAATTGGGAATTTGTCCAATTTGAGAGTTCTTCATCTAGGAGGGAATAATTTGAGTGGTTTGTTACCAGAAGCACTCTGTCGGTTGAATCAACTAAGCATATTGGATCTCTCACATAACTCGTTCTCTGGACCAATACCGAGTTGTTTTAGCCGCATCTCTTTTGGGAAGGTAATCACACCTGATTTGGCACAATTTATTTGGGGTGCTGGTACATTTTTCGAGGTGTCCTACAAGTTTCAGAGTAATTTGGGGATCTATAATATCTTCCCTGAGGAAGTACTCTTTCCAGATGTGCAACATGCACACGTTGATTTTGTGACAAAAACTCTATCCAGAATGTACAATGGTAGCATTCTTGAATTGATGTCTGGACTGGATTTGTCTTCTAACAACCTAACAGGGGAAATACCGACAGAACTTGGAAATTTGAGCTGGATACTGGCAATAAACTTGTCTCATAATCAGTTGGCTGGATCAATTCCAAGAACATGGGGAAATATGGGGCAAATAGATAGCCTAGACTTTTCCTACAACAAATTGAGCGGAGAAATTCCATCAGAATTGATTACACTGAACTTTTTAGAGGTTTTCAATGTATCTTACAACAACTTTTCAGGTAGGCTTCTAGACATGAAGAGACAGTTTGCCACATTTGATAACACAAGCTATGAAGGAAATCCATTTCTTTGTGGACCTCCATTAGATAAGAGTTGCAGTACTGACTTACCAGAATTGCCACCATCTTCAAATGCAAGCAATGGAAAATAGCGTGACATTATTGATCCTGTGTCCTTCTTAGCAAGTTTTGTGGCAACCTATGTCGCATACATGTTGGCTTACATAGCTGTTCTCTATGTCAACCCTTACTGGCAAAAAAGGTGGTTTATGTTTATTGACAAGTTCATAGATGATTGTCATTTCATAACTTTTTATACTATTCCCAAATTGTTTTCTAGAGTAGTTAGGAAGCCATAGTTGGTTGGATCATTTTGCTAAATTATGTATATGTAGGTAACAATACTTTATGTGGTAGTATTGAACATGTTTTTATTGAATTTACTTACTGTCTTGAGACTGTTGTATTGCGTGTTATGTTTTTATAAGTATTGAATGTTGGAAAAGAGTTGGATTAGAGTAGATATGTATTAAGTTTCTTGTAACTTGAATATTACAACCAAACACCAGACATTGAATGTGGCATTACATGGTACTTGTTGATTTATGCCATCTAAGATACCATGAAATGTTGGATAACAATCAGTACAGTTTACCGTGAAGTGTGAGCAAGAAGCTCTAGTGCTGTATTTTACATGTAACCAATCTTGGGCCTACTGTTAGGCAGGATGCAAAGGATTTATCTGTTGCTGGATTTGTCTGCTGGCTAATATAGCAGTGCGGTGAATTGAAGGAACAGGTTTAGTGTGACAATGAACAGGGCAAACACCCTGGTTTTCCGCAGAGACAACTCCGGAATAGATTAAAATTGACAGTGAATGTAGCTCATTGTTACTGGACCATGTTGCCACCATTCTTCCATTTGTTTTAGCTAGATTTTTGCTGTATATTCCTTAATGTTTTTCTCAACTGTCTCAGTCTGAAAGTTTTGGAGAAAGGACTGTGTTTGAATGCTTATGGAGCCAACTAATCAGGGAATGTAAGAGAGACAGAGAACAAATTTGGCACTGCAATTCTGATGAAATGGGGAGTCTCCTGCACTATGTGATATGGGAATGATCAGATTTTGGCAGCTATTGTGATGTGAAAGGGTAAAAAACAGAAGAGGGTTGTAGAAGCCCATTAGGTGCATCAATACCATTATCAATATTTCTGTATGATTCCAAGTATCTATCCTATTTCAATTATTTAAAGATTAACTTTCTGTTTTTGAGATGGCCTATGTTGCCATGCGCAGGAATTACTAAGCAATAATATCTCTAATTATAAATCAACAAGTGTCTACTCTAGAGCATCTCTGCAAAGTAGATCTCAATGTCTGGAGTTCAGGGAGAAAAAAGGACATTTAAGAATGTTAACTCCAAAACAGAAGGCAACTCAATTGGTCATGAGAAGTTCCAATGATCAAATTTCATAATGCTCAATATAAGATATGCATGAACTAAGGAAGAGGAGAAGCTTACATGAATTCTTTGCACCAATTTTCGGTAAAATCTTTGATCATTCCATCCACTGCCAGATTATGCGATTCAGTGACTTGCATCGTAGAATCCAGCTACCACCCAAAAAAAAAGAAAACCAGATAATTTGAGAAACATAATTCGAAATGCATATGCTTCAATCTTGCAATTTTCCACTAATCTTGCACACTACTAACTTGGAGCCATCGACAACCCTTTTGCTTTTAACAATCACACAATAACATAACTCGTGCCTAGGAGCTGGCTTGAGTGCTTGTAGTTGTTTGAGGGGGTCAGTAATCACATATCTGCTACGCATATCTCTTGCTGGCTGAACATGCTTCAGCCAGAAATCAGAAAGTACAATCCTTAATGAATCCCAGTATTCTACATCTCTGAATAATCTGTATAAACTACTCCCTTTAGGGGTCCAAACGTAGAAATCCATCCAATCTCTATCTAGTATTTCCATTAAACCCTGAGCTTGTGGGATATAATGGAGAGGAACCCATTTCCAAGGAGTTGCCCTACTTATATCACCATCAGAAAATGGACACTTTATCTCCAGCACTCCTCTTGAAGGCAACTCATAAACAAGCCTGCCAACCACCCCTTCTGGAGATGCAGCAAGCCAACTGTTTTCTGTATTGCCCTCACCATACACTTGAAATTCAGGAAACAAAATTTTATTTCCTGTTACCAATTTGTATCTCTCAAGTGCTTCTTCTTCTTTGATATTGCTCCAACAGGTAGCCAGGTTACCTGAAAATGGTTCTTTAGCACCAATCTTCTCCAACCAGAGCTGAACCCTCCAGTGAGGCCAAAATCTGATAGCCGCCCCAAAAGTGCTTGCTGTCAGTTTATGCCTTCATTTTTCTTGCTAGTTTTTGTACCAATGCTGAAGAGCACTTGATGGGAGCACCGAATAAGTCTCGCCAGTTCAGTTAGGAGAATGAAGCAAATTATCACTTGTCTCATATGGACGATCATAATTTGGAATATCATGACTGAACCTTTCATTAGTAGGATCCAATAAAACCTGGCTTGAATAGTTTCTTCTGCTGCTAGGAATGGGGGCTGTGATAAATGCTCTTATTTTACAGCTATAGCTGTGATTATGATGCAACAGCCCCAAACCGGAGAGGAAGCTAGATACAAGTCCTTCACTGCCCAAATTAAGGAAATATGGATAAGGAGAAAGAAATGAACTTGTTTAAAAATAACAAGCAATGAACAACCAAATGTGATAGAAGATGTCACAAACTCCACACATTTCACTAACAAAATAAAATCAGGCAGACAATTCAAATGATGATCAAAAAAACATCCTCACTAAGGAAAAGAGCATCAAGTAAATCCACATAACTTTAGCATTGATAAAAAATCATAATGATACTAAATCATGCGAAGCCACGCGAAATCAATTATTGTGGTTATGGCTTCTTCACTAATATTGTTGATTATAAAGTTTACAAAGGAAAAAAAAAAAGGGACTGCTGGATGTAAAGTATAACCTATGTTCGATTCAAAGGGACCACAAAAGTTAGACAACATGAACAAATAGCTCATTGGAGAAACAAATACAGAGAAGACAACACAGAACAGAAAAAAGAAAAAAAACGGGACAAAAGGCTTCACATCTAAAAATAAGCAGGAATAATACAATACCTGAGAGTTCAAGTGAGCTTGAAAATTCTTTGCACATGAGTTCAAAACAAAAATGCCCAATAATCATCCCTTTCTGACAAAAAACAGCAGGCCCCATTTACTTCAAAAAGAGTTTTGGACAACCCACTTGAAAGAACCAAACCCCAACAAGTAAAAATCTCAAATAAGCAAATAAAAATAGCATTCAGTGAGAATCATAATAAAATAAAATAAACTCAGAAAACCCAGAAATGAGAAGAAAAATGAAAAAAAAAAGAAAAGGAAAGGGATAGATCCAACCCCAAAGAAAAAGCTTCTCCGAGGGATATCCACTTGGGACACACCCATCAGTTTCTTCACTAATAATATTGCTTCTCTGCGGCTGCCGTGGGGCGTCGAGGGAAAAGAGCAGGTTTTATGCAGGGCTTTAGCTTTCCTCTCTCGCTTAAAAATAAAAAATAAAAATAAAAGAAAAGAGAAGAAAAACATTCTCCGTAGAGATACCATTTTCCTTTTCATATAAGAAAAAGAAACAAATATTATTTTTAATATAGATTATGACATCCAATCTCTGGACGTAAGCATTTGAAATAGAAGTTTGATTAATTATTTAGAGTATTTTTACACGTTTATTTATTTATTTTTAATTATTTTTTAATAATTAAAAATAAAATATATTATTAAATTTTAAATTTAATATAATAAAAAATAATATTATAAATAATTAATTATAAAAAATAATTAGTTATATATTATTAAATTTTAAATTTAATATAATATAAAATAATATTATAAATAATTAGTTGTAAAAAAATTAAATTAAATAGTTAACAAATTGGTACTTTTTATCCGATAATTATATTTATTTTAAAATTTTAATATTTGTAATATATATTTATGAAAGTTACAATAAAAATTAATTTTATAAAATATTATTAAATTTTCATTTTCTTTTATATGACCATTAAAGCAAATTTAAAATTTTTTTTGCTTCCCAAAATATTTCAATTTTTTTATATTTTTTAACATTTTTAATTAATTTAATATAAAATATTTTATAATTTATTTTCTTAATTTAGAGTTTTATTATTTTATTATTATATTTAATTTCTTCAATTTATTTATATAATTTAGAAGTTTTTTTTAGTCATGAATGATAAGATTTATTATAGCAATTAAATCTAAAAAATATTATTATAGATAAATATATGGTAAATAATTCTAAATTATTGACAATAATTATAAAAGTAAAAAATTAAAATTTTTTATAAAAAGAAAAACTAAAAATATAATAATTAGTCAAATAAATTAAATTTTATGATCTTTTGTATATATATATATATATATATATATATAATTTTTTATAAATATATATATATATATATGTATTCACTTACATCTTAATATTCTCGGTAAAATATAATTTTTTTTTTAATTTGAATGGAACTTTTAAGGTTATTTTATTAAAATTTCTTCTTTTTCCCACTAAAAAATAGTAATTATCCTTATTAAAAAATGTTTTTTTTTGTCCATACTTAATTCAAACATAAAGAATAAAAAGAATTTTTTTAGATTAAAATATAATATATAAAAATTTTATAAGTTCAATTTTTTTATATTATTTTTATCAATCTGTATAAATTATTTATTATTTTTTTAATTTTTAATTTAAATTATTTATCTTATTATCTAACACTCAAATTAAAATATATATTCATCATACTTTATTTAATTAAAAAATAATATTATTTTTAATATATATTTTATATTTAATATTTTAAATATAAAAAATTTTTATTTAACATATTTTAATTTATTTATGATAATAATTCATATTATTTATTTTAAAATATAACAAAATTCATACTAATATTTGAATTTAATAATAATTATTATCTCTTTTATTAGAAATATGTTAATAAAACTTTCAACTAATTATTACAACACTAATTTTAATATTTTAAAAAAATTAAATTACCTTTAACTTATCAAAAGAAAATAAATATTTTTAAATTAAATTATTTATTTTGTTAATTTTTAATGACAATATTTTTACTACAAATTTAAAAAAAATAAATTTCCTATTTTGTATTTATTTTTCTATTTTGTTAATTGTTAAAATCATATTTTAAAAAAATACAAATTTTGTTAAAAAAATAGAAAATATATTTTTCATTGTTTTTTTTATATTTGACTGATATACCTTTTGTTATATTTAAAATACAGAGTGTATCTTTAATAAATTCAAATAATATTTTTTTATTATTTTATTTTATTTATTTATTTTAAAAAAAATGTTATGATTTTATTTTTAAATGAAAATACTTAATATGTATGTTAACTAAAAATTACAGAAAATTATAAATACCAACTAAAAATTTTGATTTTTTTTAATTTCATGTGTATTAGGTATTTTTTTTTCATCATCTTGGATTCCTTCTCTCTTACACTTTTTGTAGTCACTCAGAGCTCCCCCCAGCAGCATCATTGTCGTCATCCTCAGCATTTCTCTCAATCCAATGGCGTCTATACCACTAATCACTCTCTCGACCTCCTCTCCTCCCTAAACCCACTTCAAAACTCACCTTCTTAGGCTCCAAATTCATTCCTACAACCCAAAGCACACGACTTTCTGTAATGGCTGCAGCAGCCCCTAGTGCCACAGCTACTCCAACGGCTGCCACGGTTGCTCCGGCGGTGATTGTTGGCGGTGGACGAGTGGGAAGGGCGTTGCAAGAAATGGGTGGTGGCCAAGATTTGTTGGCGAAGAGAGGGGACTCCGTGCCGCTTGATTTTGAAGGGCCTATTTTGGTTTGTACTAGGAATGATGATCTTGATGCTGTTCTTGAATCCACTCCCAAGTCCAGTTGGAAGGGTACGTATTCCCGATAATTTTGGATTTGTTTTGAGGAATTAAGGTGAAAGATATGAACTTTACTGATAATTGAATCACCATTCATTCCCAGAAAACAAGAAAAATTGAACTAGATCAGATGCATATCTGCTTGCAAGTTGTAAATGTTCGGCCACAATTATAATGAAGAAAAATAATCTACTGCTTAATTGACTAAGCTAGCTAAGGAATACGAAGAATGCTATAAATTGAGGTTCAGATATTGCTGTGTTTGCTGCATTTTGTGGGCCTATGCAAGTATTTGCTTCTGTATTAGGCGCAATGATTTCAATTGACTGCAAGTGAAGTGTCGCATGTGAACTACCATTTCAAATAATTTTCTTTTGAATTGCTAAACTTGCAACGGAAATGATTGTGCCTTCATTGCTTAGATGGTTGTGTAATACCCTTTCAGGTGCTGATAAGTGGACGTTGACAATCTAGCACATTTGGTTTTCGCTGGAGCCTTGGTTGCAAAGTAAAGTTCCTGGTGATGCTGACCAAGTGCTAGCATATTTTGTTGTTTTAAAGCTTGCTGAACCTCCTGTTGATGGTCAGACGGATACCAATCTGGAAGCCTTGACTGCTGCATACGGAAAATGGGCATCTGCAGTAGCTGCAATATTACATGTTGGAGGGCTTTCTTGCAAGGTAAATTGAACCTCTCTTTCTCATTTTCATCCTTGAAGCTACTTTTAGGCATTCTTTAAGCTGACATGCTTTCTTTCTTGCAACTTTATTTTGAACTTAAGCTTTCTGTCTGATTGGGATCAGGTGGGCATTAGATATTCATCAAGGAATTCAACCATCATATGTAGGCTAAGTGGCAGTGTGGACTTTAAACTATGTCTTTGGAAGCATTAAGAACTGCAATTTTGGATTAATTCTATTAGAAATTCAGAAGATGTCTTACCTCTTTGATGTGTGGGGGTGCTGTGGGGGATCTGGGCTCTCCCGTATGACCCAAAAGCTTGAAGTAATTACTTTTGCAAGTATACTACACTCAGGATTCTGACAGAGTTGTGAATGCAGTCAAGGAAATCCAAAATTTTGTTCATGTTATATCAGTTCTTGCCAAGGAAGCTTTCCTGAAGCAAACTCTGGAAAGGTTGTCTGGATCTCAGCAATTATGCTTGTTGGAGCTCACCATCCCAGGGCAACTGTTGGTGTTGTGGAGAAGTAATTCCACTCAGAGGTAAAGCTGCCTCTAAAATGGAATATAATACACTTGAACTTTAGTTCTTAGGTAAATTTTGTACAGTCCCATGTCAGTTCTAAGGGCTAATTCTTGGATGGACTACTTCATAGTCCTTTGATGAGTTGAGTTGGAGTGGATTAGTTTTTTGGTTCTCCAATTCAGTCTATCTACCAATTCACTTGTTTGGGGCTTAGCTCACATTGATAACATGAATTTTTCTTGTTTAAGAAATTTATATTTGCTAGTATGCTAAATCTTGGTTACAAATTCTGTAGACTTATTAATATTGTTTGTCATGTCAAGTGTGAAATTGAATGAAGAATTAACTTTTAAATATGTTGTGGCAATTTTTGGAAACTTTCAAAAAACAGAGAAAACAGAGTGAATATATTTGTGTGTATATATAGAGCTGCTTGTCACGTGGACACTTTATATCCAACCTATCCAACAAGTGGGAAGACAAAAACTCAGGCCAGATTGAGACTCTGCAGGCTGCCAGCACTGTCCAGCTCATTTTTGCTACCTAGACACAGCAACAGAAAGTCTTAGAAGAGTATTGAAGTGTCTGAAAGAGCCACATCTAAATATTTTCAACAAAGGCCAGCAAGAAGACTCACCTAAAACTTTCTCGTAAGAACTCTTTCTATAACATTCTTTATACATATCTTAGATGTTCATTTGTAACCATACCTTAAGGGAGTGAAACAATTATAAATAGGTCACTCCTTCCATTTGTGAAGACACTTTCAAATGTTCAATACAAGTTTACTTGCAAAGTCCTTTTGTGCTCTCTCTACTTCTGACTCACTTGTCTCTCACACGTTTTCTGTTGATTTTCTCAAACTCTCTAAAGGTTACTTAATTTATCTTCTCATGCAAAATTGATTAAGTACTACGCGAGTTAACACACAAGAAACCTAACTTCATGACATGTTGCTATGTATAAAAATCATGGTTAGATCCATGATCAACAGAGTGAAATACAAATTTAATGGTACAAATAAAAAGTAACGTCGACGAAACATGTTGAACAACAATGTACAATATTTCCATTTTGTTTAAGGTAATTTTGTTTCTTTTTGTTTTCCATTAGTTATTTTGTTAATGGTACTAAGTTAGACTGAATTTTGAAAGACAATGGAGAAAAGGATATCATCCTAATCTAATTACTTACAATAGTTTGATTAATGAGTCTCACAAAGAAGTATGTCAAGTTGAAAATTTATAAAAAACATACTTACTTGTTATATATAATATTTATCCACTAAAGTGTATTTTATACAATTGTGTCCATTACTCTTATTTTTGTTCAATTAACATTTTCAAATTTTATATTTTTCTCACGTATCAAATGCAACTGCGTTAACAATAAATTTAAAAATAAAAACATTGCATTTTTTTCAATTTTAAAGGCTGCTAGGGATAAATGTATAGTCACTAATCAGTTAAATTTAAATTTTGCAATTTTCTTAATTGTCTCTTGTGCCTCAATGTAATTTGAAAAGATTTATATAATTCTTGTTTTCGAACAAATTAATTAAGAAAAAATGAAAGCAATGGACTGCAATAAAAAGGTTCCCCACTTCCATCTAGGTATATATGCTTGAGATAACATTGAAACTTAGGATTGTTATTTATAATATTCATCCACTAAAATGTATTTTATACAATTGAGTCCATTACTTGTATCTTTATTCACATAACATATTCACATGTTATGTTTTTCACACTAAGCAAATGCCATGACTTTAATAATAAAGCAAAAAACCAAAACATTACATTTTTTGAATTTTGGAATTTTAAGGTTTTTTAGGGATAAATGCATTGTCAATAATCAGTTGAATTTAAATTTTTCAATTTTGTTAATTGTCTTTTATGTCATAATGCAATTTGAAAGGATTTATATAATTTTTGCTTACAAACATATTACTTAGCAAAAAGTAAATGCAATGGACTCTAATAAGAAGTTTCCTCACTCCCTTCTAAAGATATATGCTTGACACAATATGAAAGTTTTAGATCGTTATTTATAATATTTATCCACTAAAGTGTATTTTATACAATTGAGTCCATTACCAATATTTTTGTTCAATTAACATATTCAAATATTGTATTTTTCTCACCCATCAAATGCAACAACATTAACAATAAATTTAAAAATCAAAATATTGCATTTTTGCAATTTTTAAAATTTTACAATCTGATAGGGATAAATGTATTGTAAATAATTAGTTGAATTTAAATTTTGAAATTTTCTTAATTGTATCATAAGACATAATGCAATTTGAAATTATTTATATAATTTCTGCCTACAAACATATTACTTAGGAAAAAGCAAATTCAATGGACTCACTCCCCTCTATACATATATGCTTGAAACAACAATGAAACTTGGGATTGCTATTTATAATATTCATCCACTAAAATGTAATTTATACAATTGAGTCCATTACTCTTATTTTTGTTCAATTAACATATTCAAATATTATATTTTTCTCACCAATCAAATGCAACAACATAAATAATAAATTTACAAATCAAAATATTGAATTTTTGTAATTTTTGGAATTTTAAAGTTTGCTAGGGATAAATGCATTGTAAATAATCTGTTGAATTTAAATTTTGTAATTTTTTTAATTGTCTCTTGTGCCATGATGCAATTTGAATTGATTTATATAATTTTTGCCTACATACTTATTTCTTAGGAAAAAGTAAATGCAATAAACTCTAATAATAAAGCAAAAAACCAAAACATACTTAAATGCCATGACTTTAATAATAAAGCAAAAAACCAAAACATTGCATTTTTTTGAATTTTAGAATTTTAAGGTTTTCCATATATAAATGCATTGTCAATAATTAGTTGAATTTAAATTTTATAATTTTTTTAATTGCCTCTTGTGCCACAATGCAATTTGAAATGATTTATATAATTTTTGCCTTCAAACATATTACTTAGGAAAAAGAAAATGCAATGGACTTTAATAAGAAGTTTTCCCCCTCCCCTTTATACTTATATGCTTGAAATAACAATGAAACTTGAGATTGCTATTTATAATATTCATCCACTAAAGTATATTTTATACAATTAAGTCCATTACTTGTATTTTTGTTCAATTAACATACTCAAATATTATATTTTTATCACCAATCAAATGCAACGATATTAATAATAAATTTAAAAATCAAAATATTGCATTTTTGCAATTTTAGAATTTTAAAGTCTACTAAGTATAAATGCATTGTCAATAATTTGTTGAATTTAAATTTTGCAATTTTTTTAATTGTCTCCTTTGCCTCAATGCAATTTGAAATGATGTATATAATTTTTGTTTTCAAACATATTACCTAAGAAAAGCAAAAGCAATGGATTCTAATAAGAAGTTTTCCCACTCTGATTTAGAGATATATGCTTGATACAACATTGAAACTTCATATTGCTATTTTTAATATTCATCCACTAAAGTGTATTTTATATAATTGAGTCCATTACTTGTATTTTTGTTCAATTAACATATTCAAATAATATATTTTTCTCACCAATTAAATGTCATGACTTTAATAATAAAGCGAAAAACCAAAACGTTGCATTTTTTAATTTTAGAATTTTAAGGTTTTCTAGAGATAAATGTATTGTTAATAATTGATTGAATTTAAATTTTGCAATTTTCTTAATTGTCTCTTATGCCATAATGCAATTTAAAATGATTTATATAATTTTTGCCTACAAACATATTGCTTAGGAAAAAGTAAACACAATGGACTTTAATACAAAGTTTCTACACTGCCTTCTAAAGATATATGTTTGACACAACATTGAAGTTTTAGATCGCTATATATAATATTCATCCACTAAAGAGTATTTTACACAATTGAGTCCATTACTTGTATTTTTCTTTAATTAACATATTCAAATATTATATTTTTCTCACAAATCAAATGCAACGACATTAATGATAACTTTAAAAATCAAAATATTGCAATTTTTAGAATTTTAAAATCTACTGGGGATAAATGCATAGTCACTAATCAATTGAATTTAAATTTTGCAGTTTTCTTAATTGTCTCCTTTGCCTCAATGCAATTTGAAATGATTTATATAATTCTTGTCTTCAAACAAATTACTTAAGAAAAAGCAAAAGTAATGGACTTTAATAAGAGGGTTCCCCACTCCTATTTAGGGATATATACTTAACATAACATTAATGCTTATAATTGTTATTTATAATATTCATCCACTGAAGTGTATTTTATACAATTGATTCCATTACTTGTATTTTTGTTCAATTAACATATTCAAATGTTATGTTTTTCACACCAATTAAATGCCATGACTTTAATAATAAGGCAAAAAACCAAATCATTGGATTTTTTGAATTTTAGAATTTTAAGGTTTTCTAGGGATAAATGCATTATCAATAATTAATTGATTTTAAAATTTGTCATTTTCTTAATTGTCTCTTGTGCCATAATGCAATTTGAAATGATTTATATAATTTTTTCCTACAAACATATTACTTAGGAAAAAGCAAACGCAATGGACTCTAATAAGAAGTTTTTCCACTTTTTTCTAGAGATATATTCTTAACATAACATTGATGTTTCGGATCGTTATTTATAATATTCATCCACTAATGTGTATTTTATACAATTGAGTCCATTGTTTGGATTTTTGTTCAATTAACATATTAAAATATTATACTTTTCAAATATTATAATTTTCTCACCAATCAAATGCAACGACATTAACAATAAATTTAAAAATGAAAATATTACATTTTTGCAATATTTAGAATTTTAAAATCTGTTAGAGATAAATGCATTGTCAATAATATGATGAATTAAAATTTTGCAATTTTCTTAATTGTCTTCTTTGTCTCAATGTAATTTGAAATGATTTATATAATTCTTGTCTTCAAACAAATTACTTAACAAAAAGCAAAAGTAGTGGACTCTAATAAGAAGGTTCCTTGCCCCCATCATGCTTAACACAATATTAAAGTTTGAGATTACTATTTATAATATTCATCCACTAATGTGTATTTTATACAATTAAGTCCATTGCTTGGATTTTTGTTCAATTAACATATTCAAATAATATACTTTTCAAATATTATATTTTTCTCACCAATCAAATGCAACGACATTAACAATAAATTTAAAAATGGAAATATTACATTTTTGCAATATTTAGAATTTTAAAATCTGTTAGAGATAAATGCATTGTCAATAATATGATGAATTAAAATTTTGCAATTTTCTTAATTGTCTTCTTTGTCTCAATGTAATTTGAAATGATTTATATAATTCTTGTCTTCAAACAAATTACTTAACAAAAAGCAAAAGTAGTGGACTCTAATAAGAAGATTCCTTGCCCCCATCATGCTTAACACAACATTGAAGTTTGAGATTACTATTTATAATATTCATCCACTAATGTGTATTTTATACAATTGATTCCATCACTTGTATTTTTGTTCAATTAACATATTCAAATGTTATATTTTCCACACCAATCAAATGCCATGACTTTGATAATAAGGCAAAAAACCAAAACATTGGATTTTTTGAATTTTAGAATTTTAAGATTTTCTAGGAATAAATGCATTATCAATAATCAGTTGATTTTAAATTTTGTCATTTTCTTAATTGTCTCTTGTAACACAATGCAATTTGAAATGATTTATATAATTTTTGCCTACAAACATATTACTTAGGAAAAAGCAAACGCAATGGACTCTAATAAGAAGTTTTCCCACTCCTTTCTAGAGATATATTCTTGACACAATATTAATGTTTCAGATCGCTATTTATAATATTCATCCACTAATTGAGTCCATTGCTTGTATTTTTGTTCAATTAACATATTCAAATATTATACTTTTCAAATATTATATTTTTCTCACCAATTAAATGCAACGACATTAACAATAAATTTAAAAATGAAAATATTGCATTTTTGCAGTTTTTAGAATTTTAAAATCTGATAGGGATAAATGCATTATCAATAATTTGTTGAATTAAAATTTTGCAATTTTCTTAATTGTCCCCTTTGTCTCAATGTAATTTGAAATAATTGATATAATTATTGTTTTCAAACAAATTACTTAACAAAAAGTAAAAGTAATGGACTCTAATAGGAAAGTTCCCCGCTCTCGTCATACTTAACACAACATTGAACCTTAACATTGCTATTTATAATATTTATCCACTAATGTGTATTTTATACAATTGATTCCATTACTTATATTTTTGTTCAATTAACATATTCAAATGTTATGTTTTCCACACCAATCAAATGCCATGACTTTAATAATAAAGCTAAAAACAAAAACATTGCATTTTTTGAATTTCATAATTTTAAGGTTTTCTAGGGATAAATGTATTGTTAATAATCAGTTGAAAACCTTGCATTTTTTCAATTTTTAGAATTTTTAAGTGTTATAGGAATAAATTCATTGTCAATAATTAGTTGAATTTAAATTTTGCAATTCTTTTAATTGTTTCCTTTGCTACAATGTAATTTGAAATGGCAAACATATTACTAAAGAGAAAACAAATGCAATGGACTCTAATAAGAAGTTTACTCACTTCCATTTAGAGCTATATGCATGACACAACATTGAAACTTAGGATTGCTATTTATAATATTCATCCACTAAAGTTTATTTTATTCAATTGAGTCCATTACTTATATTTTTGTTCAATTAACATATTTGAATATTATGTTTTTCTCACCAATCAAATGCAACGACATTAACAATAAATTTAAAAATCCAAACATTCAATTTTTTCAATTTTTAGAATTTTAAAGTGTTTTAGAGATAAATTCATTGTCAATAATTAGATGAATTTAAATTTTACAATTTTTTTAATTGTCTCCTTTGCTACAATGCAATTTGAAATGATATATATAATTTTTGTCTACTAACATATTACTAAAGAAAAAAAAATGCAAAGGACTCTAATACGAAGTTTCCCCACTCCCATTTGGAGATATATGCTTGACCCAACATTGAAGTTTCGGATTGCTATTTATAATATTATCTATTAAAGTGTATTTATATAATTAAGTTCATTTCTTATATTTTTGTTCAATTAAAATGTTTAAATATTATATTTTTCTCACCAATCAAATGCCAGGACACTGACAATAAATTTAAAATCAAAACATTGTATTTTTTCAATTTTTAGAATTTTAAGGTCTTCTAGGTTTAAATGCATTGTTAATACTTAAATGAATTTAAATTTTGCTAATTTTTTAGCTGTCTCCCTAGCCACAATGTAGTTTGAAATGACGTGTATAATTTTTGTCTACTAACATATTACTAAAGAGAAAATAAATGCAATGGACTCTAATAAGAAGTTTGCCCACTCTTATTTAGAGATATATGCTTGACACAACATTGAAATTCCGAATTGCTACATATAATATCCATTCACTAAAGTGTATTTCATACAATTATGACCATTACATGTATTTTTGTTCAATTAACATATTCAAATATTATGTTTTTCTCACTTATCAAATACAACGACATTAACAGTAAATTTAAAAGTCAAAATATTACATTTTTGCAATTTTTCGAATTTTAAAGTCTATTGGGGATAAAAGCGTTATCAATCATCAGTTGAATTTAAATTTTGCCACAATGCAATTTGAAATAAAGTACATAATTTTTGTCTATTAACATATTACTTAAGAAAAAGTAAATGCAATGGACACTAATAAGAAGTTGCCCTACTCCTATCTAGAAATGTAAGCTTGATACAACGCTGAAACTTCAGATTACTATTTATAATATTAATCCACTAAAGTGTATTTTATACAATTGAGTCCATTACTTGTATTTTTTCTTCAATTAACCTATTCAAATATTGTGTTTTTCTCACCTATCAAATGCAACAGTATTAACAATAAATTTAAAAATCAAAATATTACTTTTTTGCAATTTTTAGAATTTTAAAGTCTAATAGGGATAAAAGTATTGTCAATAATTAGTTGAATTTAAATTTTGCAATTTTTTTAATTGTCTCTTTTGCCACAATGCAATTTGAAATGATTTGTATAATTTTTGTCTTCAAATATATTACTTAAGAAAAAGAAATGCATTAGACTCTAATAAGAAATTTGTCCACTGATCTCTAGAGACATATGCTTGACACAACATTGAAACTGGGTTGTTATTTATAATATTAATTCAATAAAATGTATTTTTTACTATTGAGTCCATTATTTGTATTTTTGTTCAATTAACATATTCAAATATTATATTTTTCACACCAATAAAATGCAACGATATTAACAATAAATTTAAAAATCAAAAATTTAATTTTTTTCAATTTTTAGAATTTTAAAGTCTTATAGGGATAAATGCATTGTCAATAATTAGTTGAATTTAAAATTTACAATTTTTTAAATTGCCTCTTTTGCCATAATGCAATTTGAAATGATTTATATAATTTTTGTCTTCAAACATATTACTTAGGGAAAAGCCAAAGCAATAAACTCTAATAAGAAGTTTTCCCACTCCTCTGTAGAGATATATGCTTGATACATCTTTGATGCTGGGGGTTGCTATTTATAATATTTATCCAAAAAAATGTATTTTATACAATTGATTCCATTATTTGTATTTTTGTTTAATTAAAATATTCAAATATTAAATTTTTCACACCAATCAAAACATTGTATTTTTTCAATTTTTGGAATTTTAAAGTCTTCTAAGGATAAATGTATTGTCAATAATCAGTTGAATTTAAATTTTGTAGTTTTTCTAATTGTCTCCTTTCCAACAATGCAATTTGAAATGATTTATATAATTTTAGTCTACAAACATATTACTTAAGAAAAAGTAAAAGCAATCAACTCTAATAAGAAGTTTCCCCGCTCCTCTTTAAAGGTATATGTTGGACACAACTCTAAAACTTCTGATTACCATTTATAATATTCATTTGCTAAAGTGTATTTTATACAATTGAGTCTATTATTTGTATTTGTGTTCAATTAACGTATTTAAATATCATATTTTTGTCACCAATCAAATTCAATGACATTAATAATAAATTTAAAATTGAAAACATTGCATGTTTTCAATTGTTAAAATTTTAAAATCTTCTAGGGATATATGCATTATTAATAATCAGTTGAATTTAAATTTGTAATTTTTGTAATTGTCTCACTAACCATAATGCAATTTGAAATGATTTATATAATTTTTGTCTACAAACTTATTACTTAAGAAAAAGCAAATGTAATGGACTCTAATAAGAAATTTCCCCACTCTCATCTAAAGATATAAACTTCACCCATCATTGAAGCTGGGAATTTCTATTTATAATATTCATCCACTAAAGTGTATTTTATACAATTAAGTCCATTAGTTGTATTTTTCTTTAATTAACGTATTTAAATATCATGTTTTTGTCACCAATCAAATTCAATGGCATTAATAATAAATTTAAAATTGAAAACATTGCATGTTTTCAATTGTTAAAATTTTAAAATCTTCTAGGGATAAATGTATTATTAATAATCAGTTGAATTTAAATTTGCAATTTTTGTAATTGTCTTACTAACCATAATGCAATTTGAAATGATTTATATAATTTTTGTCTACAAACTTATTACTTAAGAAAAAGCAAATGCAATGGACTCTAATAAGAAATTTCCCCACTCCCATCTAGAGATATAAACTTCACCCATCATTGAAGCTAGGAATTACTATTTATAATATTCATCCACTAAAGTGTATTTTATACAATTGAGTCCGTTAGTTATATTTTTCTTTAATTAACATATTCAAATATTATGTTTTTCTCACCAATCAAATACAACGACATTAAAAATAAATTTAAAAATCAAAACATTGAATTTTTTCAATTTTTAAGTCTTCGAGGGATAAATGCATTATCAATAATTCAATAAATTTAAATTTTGATATTTTTTTAATTGTCTCTATTGCCACAATGTAATTTGAAATGATATATATAATTTTTGTCTACAAACATATTGTCTAAGAAAAAACAAATGCAATGAACTATAATAAGAAGTTCCCCATTTCCTTTTAGAGATATATACTTCACACATCATTAAAGCTGGGATTACTAATTATAATATTCATCTTCTAAGGTGTATTTTATACAATTGACTCCATTACTTTTATTTTTGTTCAATTAACATATTCAAATATTATGTTTTTCACATCAATCAAATGCAACAACATTAACAATAAATTTAAAAATCAAAACATTGCATTTTTTTAATTTTTGGAATTTTAAAGTATTTTAAGAATAAATGTATTATCAATAATCAGTTGAATTTAAAATTTGCAATTTTTTTAATTGTCTTCTTTCCCATAATGCAATATAAAATGACTTATATAATTTTAGTCTACAAAATATTTCTTAAGTAAAAGCAAAAGCAATCGACTCTAATAAGAAGTTTTTCTACTCCCCTCTATAGATATATACTTAACATAACATTGAAGATTCTGATTGCTATTTATAATATTTATCTGCTAAAGTGTATTTTATACAATTAAGTCCATTACTTATATTTTTGGTCAATTAAAATATTCAATTATTATATTTTTCACACCAATTAAATACAATGATATTAACAATAAATTTAAAAATCTAAAAATTGAATTTGTTTTTCATGTTTTAGAATTTTAAAGTCTTATAGGGATAAAGACATTCTCAATAATCAGATGAATTTAAATTTTGTAATTTTTTTAATTGTCTCCTTTTCCACAATACAATTTGAAATGATTTATATAATTTTTGTCTACAGTCATATTACTTAAGAAAAAGCAACTGGAATGGACTCTAATAAGAAGTTTTCCCACTCTTATCAAGAGATAAATACTTGACACAACATTGAAATTTCATATTGCTATTTATAATATTCATCCACTAAAGTGTATTTTATACAATTGAGTCCATTACTTGTATTTTTGTTCAATTAACATACTCAAATATTATGTATTTCTAACCAATCAAACGAAGTGGCATTAATAATAAATTTAAAATCAAAACATTGAATTTTTTCAATTTTTAGAATTTTCAAGTTTTCTAAGGATAAATGCATTGTCAATAATCAATTATATTTAAATGTTTCATTTTTTTTAATTGTCTCCTTTGCCACAATGCAATTTGAAATAATTTATATAATTTTTTTTTCCCAAACACATTACATAAGAAAACGCAATTGCAATGCACTCAAATAAGAAATTTCCCCACTCCCTTATAGAGATATAAGTTTGACATAACACTAAAACTTGGCATTACTACTTATAATATTCAGTCATTAAGGTGTATTTTATACAATTATGCCCATTACTTGTATTTTTTATTTAATATATTCAAATATTATGCTTTTCTCATGAATCAAATGCAACACCATTAATAATAAATTTAAAAATCAAAACATTGCATTTTTTCAATTTTTAGAATTTTTAAGTCTTTTAGGGATAAATGCATTGTCAATAATCAGTTGAATTTAAATTTGCAATTTTTGTAGTTGTCTCACTAGCCATAATGCAATTTGAAATGATTTATACAATTTTTGTCTACAAATGTATTACTTAAGAAAAAGTTGTAACAAGAAATTTTCCCACTCCCCTCTAGAGATATATGCTTCACCCCTCATTTAAGTTTTAGATTGCTATTTATAATATTCATCCACTAAAGTGTATTTTATACAATTGAGTCCATTACTTGTATTTTTGTTCAGTTAACATATTCAAATATTATATTTTAGCCACTAATCAATTTCAACGATATTAACAATAAATTTAAAAAACAAAACATTGCAGTATTTTAAATTTTTAGAATTTTAAAGTCTTCTAGGGATAAATGCATTGTCAATAATCAATTGAATTGACATTTTGCAATTTTTTTAATTGTCTCCCAAGACATAATGCAATTTGAAATGATTTATGTAATTTTTGACTACAAACATATTACTTAAGAAAAAGCAAATGCAATAGACTCTAAGAAGAATTTTCCCCACAGCCCTCTAGAGATATATGCTTCACCCATCTTTAAAGTTAGTGATTGCTATTTATAATATTCATCCATTAAAGTGTATTTTATACAATTGAGTCCATTAGTTGTATTTTTGTTCAATTAACATATTTCAATGTTATTTTTTTCTCACCAATCAAATGCAACGATATTAACAATAAATTTAAAAATCAAAACATTGAATTTTTTCAATTTTTAGAATTTTAAAGTCTTATAGAGATAAGTGCATTGTCAATAATAAGATGGATTTAAATTTAGCAATTTTCTTAATTATCTCTTTTGCCACAATGCAATTTGAAATGATTTATATAATTTTTGTCTACAATCACATTACTTAAGAAAAAGCAATTGGAATGGACTCTAATAAGAAGTTTTCCCACTCCCATCTAGAGATAAATGCTTGACACAACATTGAAGATTTGGATTGCTATTTATAATATTCATCGACTAAAGTGTATTTTATACAATTGAGTCCATTACTTGTAGTTTTGTTCAATTAACATATTCAAATATTATGTTTTTCACATCAATCAAATGCAATGATATTAACAAAAAATTTAAAAATAAAAACATTGAACTTTTTAAATTTTTAGAATTTTAAAGTTTTATAGGGATAAGTACATTGTCAATAATCAGTTAAATTTAAATTTTGCAATTTTCTTAATTGTCTCCTTTGCCACAATGCAATTTGAAATGATTTATATAATTTTTGCCTACAAACTTATTACTTAAGAAAAAGCAAATGCAATGAACTCTAATAAAAAGTTTATCTGCTCCCTTTTAGAGATATATGCTTCACTTGTCATTGAAGTTGGGATTGCTAATTATAATATTCATCCATTAAAGTGTATTTTATACAATTAAGTCTATTACTTGTATTTTTGTTCAATTAACATATCTAAATATTATGTTTTTCTCATCAACCAAATTCATCATTATTAACAATAAATTTGAAAACTAAAACATTGAATTTTTTCAATTATTAGAATTTTAAGATCTTCTAGGGATAAATTCATTGTTAATAATTAGTAGAATTTAAATTTTGCAATTTTTTTAATTGTCTCCTTTGCCACAATGCAATTTGAAATGATTTTTATAATTTTTTTTCCACAAACACATTACTTAAGAAAACGCAATTGCAATGCACTCTCATATGAAGTTTCCCTACTCCCTCTAGATATATATGTTTGACATAACATTGAAGTTTCAGATTCCTATTTATAATATTCAGCTACTAAGGTGTATTTTCTATAATTGTGCCCATTACTTGTATTTGTTTTTTTATTTAATATATTCAAATATTAAGTTTTTCTTACTAATCAAATGCAATACCATCAATAATAAATTTAAAAATTAAAACATTGCATTTTTTCAATTTTTAGAATTTTTGAGTTTTCTAAGAATAAATGCATTGTCAACAATCAGTTGAATTTAAATTTGCAATTTTCTTAATTATCTCTTTTACCACAATGCAATTTCAAATGATTTATATAATTTTTGTCTACAACCATATTACTAAAGAAAAAGCAATTGGAATGGACTCTAATAAAAAGTGTCCTAAGTCCCATCTAGAGATAAACGTTTGACACAATATTGAAGATTCAGATTACTATTTCTAATATTCATCCTCTAAAGTGTATTTTATACAATTAAGTCTATTACTTGTATTTTTGTTCAATTACCATATTCAAATTTTATCTTTTCCTCAATAATCAAATGAAACAACATTAACAATAAATTTGAAAATCAAAACATTGAATTTTTTCAATTTTTAGAATTTTCAAGTCTTCTAAGGATAAATGCATCATCAATAATCAGTTGAATTTAAATTTTGTAATTTTTTTAATTGTCTCCTTAGTCGCAATGCAATTTGAAATGATTTATATAATTTTTGTCTACAAACTTATTACTTAAGAAAAAGCAAATGCAATGAACTCTAATAAGAAGTTTCCCCCCTCCCCTCTAGAAATATATGCTTCACACATCATTGAAGCCAGGGATTGCTATTGATAATATTCATCCACTAAAGTGTATTCTATACAATTGAGTCCATTACTTCTATTTTTGTTCACTTAACATATTCAAAAATTATATTTCTCTCACCAATAAAATGCAACGACGTTAATAATAAATTTAAAAATCAAAACATTGAATTTTTTCAATTTTTAGAATTTTCAAGTCTTCTAGGGATAAATGCATCGTCAATAATTAGTTGAATTTAAATTTTGTAATTTTTTTAATTGTCTCCCTAACCGCAATGCAATTTAAAATGATTTATATAATTTTTGTCCACAAACTTATTACTTAAGAAAAAGCAAATGCAATGAACTCCAATAAGAAGTTTCCCCGCTCCCCTCTAGAAATATATGTTTCACACATCATTGAAGCCAGGGATTGCTATTGATAATATTCATCCACTAAAGTGTATTCTATACAATTGAGTCCATTACTTCTATTTTTATTCACTTAACATATTCAAAAATTATGTTTCTCTCACCAATCAAATGCAACGACGTTAATAATAAATTTAAAAATCAAAACATTCAATTTTTTCAATTTTTAGAATTTTCAAGTCTTCTAGGGATAAATGCATCGTAAATAATTAATTGAATTTAAATTTTGTAATTTTTTTAATTGTCTCTATAGCCGTAATGCAATTTGAAATGATTTATATACTTTTTGTCTACAAACTTATTACTTAAGAAAAAGCAAATGCAATGAACTCTAATAAGAAGTTTCCCTGCTCCCCTCTAGAGATATATGCTTCACCCATCATTGAAACTGGGGATTGATAATTATAATATTCATCCACTAAAGTGTATTTTATACAATTGAGTCCATTACTTATAGTTTTGTTTAATTAACATATTCAAATATTATGTTTTTCACACCAATCCAATGCAACGATATTAATAAAAAATTTAAAAATCAAAACATTGAATTTTTTCAATTTTTAGAATTTTTAAATCTTCTAGGGATAAATGTATTGTCAATAATTAGATGAATTTAAATTTTGCAATTTTTTTAATTGTCTTTTTTACGACAATGCAATTTGAAATGATTTATATAATTTTTGTGTAAAAACATATTACTAAAGAAAAAACAAATGCAATAGACTATAATAAGAAGTTTGTCCACAACTCTCTAGAGATATATGCTTGACACAACATTAAAATTTGAGATTACTATTCATAATATTCATTCATGAAATTGAATTTTATACAATTGAATCTGTTATTTGTATTTTTATTCAATTAACATATTCAAATATTATGTTTTTCTCACCAATTAAATGCATTGGCATTAACAATAAATTTAAAAATCAAAACATTGAATTTTTTAATTTTTAGAATTTTAAGGTCTTTTAGGATTAAATTCATTGTCAATAATTTGCTGAATTTAAATTTTGCAATTTTCTTAATTGTCTCTTTTGCTACAATGCAATTTGAAATTATTTATATAATTTTTGTCGACAAACACATTACTTAAGAAAAGACAAATGCAGTGAATTCTAATAAGAAGTTTCCCACTTCCCTTTAAAGATATATGTTTCACCCATTAGTGAAGTTAGGGATTGCTATTTATAATATTTATACTTTAAAGTGCATTTTATATAATTGAGTCCATTACTTGAATTTTTGTTCAATTAACATATAAAAATATTATGTTTTTCTCACCAATCAAATTACTTACATAATTTTTTTCTTCAAGCTTATTACTTAAGTAAAAGAAATGCAATGGACTCTAATAAAAAGTTTGTCCACTACTCTCTATAGATATATGTTTGACACAACATTGAAACTGGGGATTGCTACTTACAATATTCACTAATAAAATGTATTTTATATTATTGCATCTATCACTTGTACTTTTGTTCAATTAACATATTCAAATATTATATTTTTCACACCAATCAAATGCAACAACATTAACAATAAATTTAAAAATTAAAACACTTAATTTTTTCAATTTTTAGAATTTTAAAGTCTTCTAGATTCTAAGGATAAATACATTGTCAATAATTAGATGAATTTAAATTTTTCAATTTTTTTAATTTTCTCCTTTACCACAATGCAATTTAAAATGACATATATAATTTTTGTCTGCTAACATATTTACTAAAGAAAAAACAAATGCAAAGGACTCTAATAAGAAGTTTTCCCACTCCCCTCTACAAATATATCCTTCACCCATCTTTGAACCTGGGAATTGCTATTTATAATATTAATCTATTAGAGTGTATTTTATACAATTGAGTCTATTATTTGTATTTTTGTTCAATTAACATATTAAAATATTATGTTTTTCTCACCAATTAAATGCAACAACATTAGTAATAAATTTGAAAATCAAAACATTGAATTTTTTCAATTTTTAGAATTTTAAAATTTTCTAGGGATAAATGCATTCTTAACAATTAGTTGAATTTAAATTTTGTAATTTTTTTAATTGTCTCCATAGTCACAATGCAATTTGAAAAGATTTATATAATTTTTATCTATAAACATATTACTTAAGAAAAAGCAAATGCAATGGACTCTAATAAGAAATTTCCCTACTCCCCTTTAGAGATATATGCTCAATCATCATTGAAGCTTGGGATTGCTATTTTTAATATTTATCCACTAAAATCTATTTTATACAATTGAGTTCATTGCTTGTATTTGTGTTCAATTACCATATTCAAATTTTATCTTTTCCTTAACAATCAAATGCATTGACATTAACAAAAAAATTTAAATATCAAAACAATGAATTCTTTCAATTTTTAGAATTTTAAAGTCTTTTAGGGATAAATGCATTGTCAATAATCAGTTAAATTTAAAATTTGCAATTTTCTTAATTGTCTCCTTTGCCTCAATGCAATTTGAAATGATTTATATATTTCTTTTTCTTCAAACATATTACGTAAGAAAAAACAAAAGCAATGGATTCTAATAAGAAGTTTCCCTGCTTCCCTCTAGAGATATATGTTTGACGCAATATTAAAGCTTTTGATTGCTATTTATAATATTCATCCACTAAAGTGTATTTTAAACAATTGAATCCATTACTTGTAATTTTGTTTAATTAACATATTCAAATATTATATTTCTCTTACCAATCAAATGCAACAATGTTAACAATAAATTCAAAAATCAAAATATTGGATTTTTTCAAGTTTTAGAATTTTAAAGTCTTCTAGTGATAAATGCATTGTCAATAATCAATTGAATTTAAATTTTGCAACTTTTTTAATTGTCTCCCTTGCCACATTGCATTTTGAAATGATTTATATAATTTTTTTCTTCAAACATATTACTTAGGGAAAAACAAAAGCGAAGGACTCTAATAAGAAATTTCCCTACACCTCTATAGAGATATATGCTTGACACATCGTTGAAACTAGGGATTGCTATTGATAATATTCATCCATTAAAGTGTATTTTATATAATTGAGTACATTACTTGTATTTTTGTTCAGTTAACATATTCAAATATTATATTTTTCACGTCAATCAAATGTCATGACATTAATAATAAAGTAAAAAACCAAAACATTGCATTTTCAAAATTTTTAGAATTTTAAAGTTTCTAGGGATTAATGCATTGTCAATAATCAATTGAACTTAAATTTTGCAATTTTCTTAATTATCTCTTCTGCCACAATGCAAGTTAAAATGATTTATATAATTTTTGTCTTCAAACATATTACTTAGGGAGAAGCAAAAACAATGGACTCTAATAATATGTTTCCCCACTCCCTTATAGAGATATATGTTTGACATAACATTGAAACTTTTGATTGCTATTTATAATATTCATCCACTAAAGTGTGTTTTAAACAATTGAGTCTATTACTTGTAATTTTGTTTAATTAACATATTCAAATATTATATTTCTCTTATCAATCAAATGCAACAATGTTAACAATAAATTCAAAAATCAAAATATTGGATTTTTTCAGGTTTTAGAATTTTAAAATCTTCTAGTGATAAATGCATTATCAATAGTCAGTTGAATTTAAATTTTGCAATTTTCTTAATTGTCTCCTTTTCCCTAAGGCAATTTGAAATGATTTATATAATTTTTGTCTTCAAACATATTACTTGAGAAAAAGCAAAAGTAATAAACTCTAACAACAAGTTTCCCCACACCCCTATTAAGATATATGCTTTACCCATCATTGAAGTTAGGGATTGCTATTTTTCATATTCATCCATCAAAGTGTATTTTATACAATTGAGTCCATTACTTGTATTTTTGTTTAATTCACATATTTAAATATTATATTTTTCTTAGCAATCAAATGTCATGACACTAACAATAAATTTAAAAATGAAAACATTGGATTTTTCAATTTTTTGAATTTTAAAGTTCTCTAAGGATAAATGCAATGTCAATAATTAGTTCAATTTAAATTTTGCAATGTTCTTAATTGTCTCCTCGACAACAATGCAATTTGAAATGATTTATATAATTTTTGTCAACAAACTTATTACAAAAGAAAAAGCAAATGCAATAGAGTTTAATAAGAAATTCCCTACTCCCTTCTAGAGATATATGCTTCACCCCTTATGGAAACTAGGAATTGCTATTTATAATATTCATCCATTAAAGTGTATTTTATACAATTAAGTCCATTACTTGTATTTTTGTTCAATTAATATAATCAAATATTATGTTTTTCTCACCAATCAAATTCAACGACAGTAACAATAAATTTAAAACAATGCTTTTTTTTTTTTTTACTTCTTAGAATGTTAAAGTCTTATAGGAATAAATGTATTATTAATAATCAGTTGCATTTAAATTTTGCAATTTTTTTAATTGACTCCCTAGCGACAATGCAATTTGAAAAGATTTATATAGTTTTTGTCTACAAATATATTGCTTAAGAAAAAGCAAATGCAATGGACTCCAAGAATAAGTTTCCCACTCCCATCTAGAAATATATGCTTCACCCATCATTGGCATTAGGAATTGCCTTTTATAATATTCATCTACTAAAGTGTCTTTTATACAATTGAATCCTATACTTGTATTTTTGTTTAATTAACATATTTAAATATTATGTTTTTCTCACCAATCAAATTCGATGACATTAACAATAAATTTAAAAATCAAAACATTACATTTTTTCAATTTTTAGAATTTTAAAGTCTTTTAGGGATAAATACATTATCAATAATTGGTTGAATTTAAATTTTAGAATTTTTTCTAATTGTATCCCTAGCCACAATTCAATTTGAATTGATTTATATAATTTTTGTCTACAAACTTATTACTTAAGAAAAAGCAAATGCAATGGACTCTAGAAGAAGTTTCCCCACTCCCGTCTAGAGATATATGCTTCACCTTTCATTGAAGCTAGGAATTGTTATTTGTAATATTCAGCCACTAAAGTGTATTTTATACAATTGGTTCCATTACTTGTATTTTTGTTTAATTAACATATTAAAATTTTAAGTTTTTCTTACCAATCAAATGTCATGACATTAACAATAAATTTAAAAATCCAAACATTGACATTTTTCAATTTTTAGAATTTTAAAATCTTTTAGGGATAAATACATTGTTAATAATCTATTGAATTTAAATTTTACAATTTTTTTAATTGTCTCCCTGTCCACAATGCATTTTGAAATAATTTATATAATTTTTGTCTTCAAACATATTACTTAGGGAAAAGCAATATATGCTTCACCCATCAGTGAAGTTGGGGTTGCCATTTATAATATTCATCCTATAAAGTATATTTTATACAATTGATTCCATTACTTGTATTTTTGTTCAATTAACATATTGAAATACTATGTTTTTCACACCAATTAAATGCAATGACATTAATAACAAAGTAAAAAGCAAAACATTGCATTTTTTGAATTTTTAGAATTTTAAGGTTTCTAAGGATAAATGCATTGTCAATAATTACTTGAATTTAAATTTTGCAATTTTCTTCATTGTCTCCTTTGCTCAATGCAATTAGAAATGATTTATATAATTTTTGTCTTCAAACATATTACTTAGGGACAAGCAAAAACAATGAACTCTAACAACAAGTTTCCCCATTCCCGTTCAGAGATCTATGCTTGACAGACCATTAAAGTTTCCGATCACTATTTATAATATTCATCCACTAAAGTGTATTTTATACAATTGTGTCCATTACTTGCATTTTTCTTGATTTAATTCAAATATTATGTTTTTGACACCAATCAAATACAATAACATTAACAATAAATTTAAAAATCAATACATTGCATTTTTTCAATTTTTAGAATTTTTAAGTCTTCTAGGGATAAATGCATTTTCAATAATTAGTTGAATTTAAATTTCATAATCTTTTTAATTGTCTTCCTAGCCACAATGCAATTTGAAATGATTTATATAAATTTTGTGAACAAACTTATTATTTAAGAAAAAAAATGCAATGTACTCTAATAAGAAGTTTTTCCATGCCTCTTTAGAGATATATGCTTCACCCATCATTAAAGCTATGATTGCTATTTCTAATATTCATCCACTAAAGTGTATTTTATACAATTGAGTCCATTACTTGTACTTTTGTTAATTAACATATTCAAATATTATGTTTTTCTTACCAATCAAATGTCATGACATTAACAATAAATTTAAAAGTCAAAACATTGGATTTTTTCAATTTTTAGAATTTTGAAGTCTTATAGGGGTAAATGCATTGTCAGTAATTAGTTGAATTTAAAATTTTCAATTTTCTTAATTGTGTCTTTTACTACAATGTAATATGAAATGATTTATATAATTGTTGTCTTCAAACATATGACTTAGGGAAAAGCAAAACATATGGACTCTAATAACAAGTTTCCCTACTCCCCTTTAAAGATATATGCTTTACACACCATTAAAATTTCCTATTGCTATTTACAATATTCGTCCACTAAAGTGTATTTTAAACAATTATGTCCATTACTTATATTTTTCTTCATTTAACATATACAAATATTATGTTTTTCTCACCAATCAAATGCAACAACATTAACAATAAATTTAAAAATCAAAACATTGTATTTTTTCAAATTTTAGAATTTTAAAGTCTTCTAGGGATAAATGTACTCTCAATAATCAATTGAATTTAAATTTAGCAATTTTTTCAACTGTCTCCTTAGCCATAATGGAATTTGAAATTATTTATATAATTTTTGTCTACAAACTTATTACTTAAGAAAAAGCAAATACAATGGACTCTAATAAGAAGTTTACTCACTCCCCTCTAGAGATATATGCTTCACCCATCATTGAAGCTATGGAAGCATGGGATTGCTATTCATAATATTCATCCACTAATGTGTATGTAATACAATTGAGTCCATTACTTGTATTTTTGTTTAATTAACATATTTAAATATTATGTGTTTCTTACCAATCAAATGGGATGACTTTAACAATAAATTTAAAAATCACAACATTGGATTTTTTCAATTTTTAAAATTTTGAAGTCTTCTAGGGGTAAATGTATTGTCAATAATTTATTGAATTTAAATATTGCAATTTTCTAAATTGTCTCTTTTGCCTTAATGTAATTTGAAATGATTTATATAATTTTTGTCTTCAAAGATATTACTTGGAAAGAAGCAAAAGCAATGGACTTTAATAAGAATTTTTTCAATCGCCTCCTTCGCCTCAATATAATTTGAAATGATTTATATAATTTTTGTCTTCAAAGATATTACTTAGGGAAAAACAAAAGGAATGGACTCTAATAAGAATTTTTTCAATCGTCTCCCTAGTTGCAATGCACTTTGAAATGATTTATATAATTTTTATCTAAAAACATATTCAAATATTATATTTTTCTCACCAATCAAATGCAACAACATTAACAATAAATTTAAAATCAATACAATGCATTTTTTCAATTTTTAGAATTTTCAAGTCCTCTAGGGATAAATGCATTGTCAATAATCAGTTGAATTTAAATTTTGCAATTGTTTTAATTGTTTCCCTAGCCACAATGCAATTTGAAATGATTTATATAATTTTTGTCTACAAACTTATTATTTAAGAAAAAGCAAATGCAATGGACTTTAATAAGAAGTTTCCCTATGCCCCTTTAAAGATATATACTTTGCACATCATTGAAGCTTAGGATTGCTATTTATCATATTCATCCACTAAATTATATTTTATACATTTGAGTCCACTATTTGTATTTTTGTTTAATTATCATACTTAAATATTATGTTTTTCTTACCAATTGAATGTCATGGCTTGAACAATAAATTTAAAAATCAAAATATTGGATTTTTTCAATTTTTAGAATTTAGAAGTCTTTTAGGGATAAATGCATTGTCAATAATTAGTTGAATGTAAATTTTGATATTTTCTTCATTATCTCCTTTGCCTCAATGCAATTTGAAATGATTTATATAATTTTTGTCTTCAAAAATATTACTTAAGAAAAAGCAAAAACAATGGACTCTAATAAGAAGTTTTTGCACTCCCTTTTAAAGATATATGCTTGACACAATATTGAAGTTTCAGATTGCTATTTATAATATTCATCCATTAAAGTGTATTTTATACAATTATGTCCATTACTTGTATTTTTGTTTAATTAACATATTCAAATATTATGTTATTTTCACCAATCAAATACAACATTAATAATAAATTTAAAAATCAAAATGTTGCATTTTTCCAATTTTTTGAATTTTAAAGTCTTTTAGAGATAAATGCAATGTCAATAATCAATTGAATTTAAATTTTGCAATCTTTTCAACCGTCTCCCTAGCGACAATGCAATTTGAAATGATTTATATAATTTTTGTCTACAAACTTATTATTTAAGGAAAGCAAATGCAATGGACTCAAATAAGAAATTTTCTCACTCCCCTATAAAGATATATGCTTCACCCATCATTAAAGTTAGAGATTGTTATTCATAATATTTGTCCACTAAAGTGTATTTTATACATTTGAGTCCATTACTTGTATTTTTGTTTAATTAACATGTTCAAATATTATGTTTTTCTCACCAATCAAATGCAATGACGTTAATAATAAATTTAAGAATCAAAACATTGGATTTTTTCAATTTTTAGAATTTTAAATACTTCTAGGGATAAATGCAATGTTAATAATTAGTTGAATTTAAATTTTGTAATTTTTTTAATTATCTCCTTTTGCCACAATGCAATTTGAAATGACTTATATAATTTTTTTCTACTTACATATTACTTAAGAAAAAATGAATGCAATGAAATCTAATAAGAAGTTTTCCCATTGCCATGTAAAGATATATACTTGACACAACATTAAAACTTGTGATTGCAATTTATAATATTCATATACTAAAGTGTATTTTATACAATTAAGTCCATTACTTGAATTTTTGTTTAATTTACAGATTCAAATATTATGTTTTTCTCATCAATCAAATTCAATGGAATTAGCAATAAATTTAAAAATTAAAACATTGTAGTTTTTCAATTTGTAGAATTTTAAAGTCATTTAGGGATAAATGCATAGTCAATAATTTGTTGAATTTATTTTTTGTGATGTTTTTAATTATCACTTTTGCTACAATGCAATTTGAAATGATTTATATAATTTTTGTCTTCAAACATATTTCTTAGGGAAAAGCAAAAGCAATGGAGTCTAATAAGAAATTTCCTCACTCCTTTCTAAAGATATATGCTTAACACATCATTGAAGTTGGGGATTGTTATTTATAACATTCATCCACTAAAATGTATTTTATACAATTGAGTCCATTACTTGTATTTTTGTTTAATTAACATACTCAAATATTATGTTTTTCTCACCAATTAAATGCAACGACAATAACAATAAATTTAAAAATCATAACATTGCAGTTTTCCAATTTTTAAAATTTTAAAGTCTTTTAGGGATAAATGGATTGTCAATAATTAGTTGAATTTAAATTTTGCAATTATCTTAATTGTCAACCTAGTTATAATCCAATTTGAAATGATTTATAAAATTTTTGTCTACAAACTTATTATTTAAGAAAAAGAAAAGACAATATACTATAATAAGAAGTTTCCCTATTATCCTTTAGAGATTTATGCTTGACACAACATTAAAACTTGAAATTGGTATTTATAATATTCATCCACTAAAGTATATTTTATATAATTGATTCCATTACTTGTATTTGTGTTCAATTAACATATTGAAATATTATGTTTTTCTCACCAATCAATTGCCATGACATTAATAATAAAGTAAAAAACCAAAAGATTGCATTTTCTGAATGTTTAGAATTTTATGGTTTATAGGGATAAATACATTGTCAATTATCAATTGAATTTTAAATTTTGCAATTTTCCTAATTTTCTCTGTTGCCACAATGCAATTTGAAATGACTTATATAATTTATATAATTTTTGTCTTCAATCATATTACTTAGGGAAAAGGAAAAGCAATGGACTCTAAGAAACAGTTTCCCCACTCCCCTCTAGAGGTATATGCTCAACACATCGTTAAAGCTTGGGATTGCAATTTATAATATTCATGTACTAAAGTGTATTTTATATAATTAAGTCTATTACTTGTATTTTTGTTCAATTAAACTATTCAAATATTATGCTTTTCTCATCAATCAAATTCAATGACATTAGCAATAAATTTAAAAATCAAAACATTGCACTTTTTCAATTTTTAGAATTTTAAAGTCGTCTAAGGATAAATGCATAGTCAATAATTTGTTGAATTTATTTTTTGCGATTTTCTTAATTATCACTTTTGCTACAATGCAATTTGAAGTGATTTATATAATTTTTGTCTTCAAACATATTTCTTGGGGAAAAGCAAAAGCAATGGAGTCTAATAAAAAGTTTCCCTACACCTCTCTAAAGATATATGCTTAACATATCGTTGAAGTTAGGGATTGTTATTTATAATAATCATCTACTAAAGTGAATTTTATACAATTGAGTCCATACTTGATTTTTTTGTTCAATTAACATATTCAAATATTATATTTTTCTCACCAATTAAATGCAACATCATTAACAATAAATTTAAAAATCAAAACTTTGCATTTTTTCAATTTTTAGAATTATAAAGTTTTCTATAGGTAAATACATTGTCAATAATCAGTTGAACTTAAATTTCACAATTTTCTTAATTGTCTCTTTTCCTACAATGCAATTTAAAATGATTTATATAATTTTTGTCTACAAACATATTATTTAAGAAAAAACTTATGCAATGAACTTAGTATTGCTATTTATAATATTCAGCCATTAAATTGTATTTTATACAATTGTGTTCATTACTTGTATTTTTGTTGATTTAACATATTCAAGTATTATCTTTTTCTCACCAATCAAATGCAACAACATTAAAAATAAATTTAAAAAACAAAACATTTCAATTTTTAGAATTTTAAAGTCTTTTAGGGATAAATGCATTGTGAATAATGAGTTAAATTTAAATTTTACAATTTTCTTAATTGTCACTTTTGCCACAATGCAATTTGAAATAATTTATATAGTTTTTGTCTTCAAACATATTACTTAGGGAAAAGCAAAAGCAATGGAGTCTAATAAGAAATTTCCCCACACCTATCTAGAGATATATGCTTAACATATTGATGAAGCTAGATATTGCTATTTAGAATATTCATTCAATTAACATTTTCAAATATTGCATTTTTCTCACTAATCAAATGCAACAATGTTAACAATAAATTTAAAAATCAAAACATTGGATTTTTTAAATTTTTAAAATTTTCAAGTCTTCTAGGGATAAATGCATTATTAATTGAGTTTAAATTTTGCAATTTTTTTAATTGTCTCCTTTGCCACAATGCAATTTTAAATGACTTATATCATTTTTGTCTATTAACATATTACTTAAGAAAAAGCAAATGCAATGGAATCTAGTAAGAAGTTTCCATACTGCCATGTATAGATATATGTTTGACACATCATTGAAGCTATGCATTGCTATTTATAATATTCATCCACTAAAGTGTATTTTATACAATTGAGTCAATTATATGTCTTTTTGTTCAATTAACATATTCAAATATTATGTTTTCCACACCAATCAAAAGCAACGACAGTAACAATAAGTTTTAACATCAAAACATTGCATTTTTTCAATTTTTGCAATTTTCAAGTCTTCTAGGGATAAATGCATTGATAATAATTAGTTGAATTTAAATTTTGCAATTTTTTTAATTGTCTCCTTTGCCACAATGCAATTTTAAATGACTTACATAATTTTTGTCTACTAACATATTACTTAAAAAAAAGCAAATGCAATGGAATCTAGTAAAAAGTTTCCCCACTGCCATGTATAAATATATGCTTGACACAACATTGAAACTTGGCATTGCTATTTATAATATTCATCCACTAAAATGTATTTTATACAATTGAGTCCATTACTTGTATTTTTTTACAATTAACATATTCAAATATGATGTATTTCTTAGCAATCAAATGCCATGACATTAACAATAAATTTAAAACTTATAGGGATAAATGCATTGTCAATAATTAGTTGAATTTAAATCTTACAATTTTCTTCATTATCTCCTTTGCCTCAATGCAATTTCAAATGATTTCTATAATTTTTCTCTTTAAACATATTAGTTAAGAAAAAGCAAAACCAAAGGACTAGAATAAGAAGTTTTTTCATTCCCCTCTAGAGATATATGCCTGACTTAACATTAAAACTTGAGATTAGTATTTATAATATTCATCCACTAAAGTGTATTTTATACAATTAAGTCTATCACTTGTATTTTTGTGAATTTAACAGATTCAAATAAATGATGCACCCACAATTAAAGCTGGGGAATACTATTTATAATATTCATGCACTTAAATGTATTTTATACAATTGAGTTCATCACTTATAATTTTTTTTTTCAATTAATATATTCAAATATTATGTTTTTCTCCTCAATCAAATTTAACGACATTAGAAATAAATTTCAAAATCAAAAGCTTGCATTTTTTCAATTTTTAGAATTTTAAAGTCTTTTAGGGATAAATGCATTGTCAATAATCAGTTGAATTTAAATTTTGCAATTTTCTTAATTGTCTCCTTTGGCACAATGCAATTTGAAATGATTTATATAATTTTTGTCTTCAAACATATTTCTTAGGGAAAAGCGAAAGCAATAAAGTCTAATAAAAAGTTCACCCACTCTTCTTTAGAGATATATGCTTGATACATCATTGAAGTTGGGGATTGTTATTTATAATATTCATCTACTAAAGTGTATTTTGTACAATTGAGTCTATTCCTTGTATTTTTGTTTAATTAACATATTCAAATATTATGTTTTATATACCAATCTAATGTCATGACATTAACAATAAATTTAAAAATCAAAATATTAGATTTTTTCATATTTTAGAATTTTAAAGTTTTCTAAGGATCATTGCATTGTCAATAATTAGTTGAATTTAAATTTTGCAATTTTCTTAATTGTCTCTTTTGCCACAATGCTATTTGAAATGACTAACATAATTTTTGTCTTCAAACATATTACTTAAGAAAAAGCAAAACCAATAGACTTTAATAAGGAGTTTCTCCATTCCCTTCTAAAGATATATGCTTCACTCATCATTGAAACTGAAGATTGCTATTTACAATATTCATTTGCTAAAGTGTATTTTATACAATTGAGTCTATTACTTGTATGTTTGTTCAATTAACATATTCACATATTAAGTTTTTCTCACCAATTAAATGCAATGACATTCATAATAAATTTAAACATGAAAGCATTGCACTTTTTTAATTTTAAAAATTTTAAAGTTTTCTAGGGATAAATGCATTGTAAATAATTAGTTGAATTTAATTTTTGCGACTTTCTTAATTGTCCCTTTTGCTCCAATGCAATTTGAAATAATTTATATAATTTTTGTCTTCAAACATATTTCCTAAGGAAAAGCAAAAACAATGGAGTCTAATAAGAAGTTTGCCCACTCCTCTCTAGAGATATATGCCTAACACTTTGTTGAAACTTGAGATTGCTATTTATAATATTAATCCATTAAAATGTGTTTTATACAATTAAGTTCATTGTAATTTTGTTCAATTAACATATACAAATATTATGTTTTTCTCACCAATTAAATGCAACGACATTAATAATAAATTTAAAAATCAAAACATTAGATTTTTTCAATTTTTAGAATTTTAAAGTTTTTTAGGGATTAATAAATTGTCAAAAATTAGTTGAATTTAAATTTTGCAGTTTTTTAATTGTCACTTTTGCCACAATGTAATTTGAAATGACTTATATAATTTTTATCTACTAACATATTACTTAAAAAAAAGCAAATCCAATGCAATTTAATAAGAAGTTTCCCCACTGCTATGTAGAGATATATGTTTGTCCTGACATTAAAACATAGGATTGCTATTTATAGTATTCATCCACTAAAGTGTATTTTGTACAATTAAATCCATTACTTGCATTTTTGTTTAATTAATATATTCAAATATTATGCTTTTCTTACCAATCAAATGCCATGACATTAACAATAAATTTACAAATCAAAACATTTGATTTTTTCAATTTTTTGAATTTTAAAGGTTTTTAGGGATAAATGCATTGTTAATAATCAATTAAATTTAAATATTGTAGTTTTCTTAATTGTCTCGCTTGCCACAATACAATTTGAAATGATTTATACTAAACATATCGTTCAAGTTGGGGATTGTTGTTGATAATATTCATCCACTAAAATTTATTTTATGAAATTGAATCCATTACTTGTATTTTTGTTTAATTCACATATTCAAATATTATATTTTTCTCACCAATCAGATGCAATGACATTAATAATAAATTTAAAAATCAAAACATTGGTTTCTTTTAATTTTTATAATTTTGAAGTCTTCTAAGGATAAATTCTTTGTCAATAATTGGTTGAATTAAAATTTTTTAATTTTCTTAATTGTCACTTTTGCCACAATGCAATTTGAAATGATTAATATAAATTTTTTCTTCAAACATATTACTTAAGAAAAAGTAAAAGCAATGGACTCTAATAAGGAGTTTCACCTCTCCCTACCAAAGATATATGCTTGACACATCATTGAAGTTGGGGATTGCTATTGATAATATTCATCCACTAAAGTGTATTTTATACAATTGAGTGCATTACTTGTATTTTTGTTCAATTAACATATAAAAATATTAAATTTTTCTCACCAATTAAATGCAATGACATTCACAATAAATTTAAAAATCAAAACATTGCAATTTTTAAATTTTAAGAATTTTAAAATCTTCTATAAATAAATGTATTGTCAATAATCAGTTGAATTTAAAGTTTGTAATTTTCGTAATTGTTTCCATTGTCCTAATGCATTTTGAAATGATTTATATAATTTTTGTCTTCAAACGTATTACTAAGAAAAAGCAAAAGTAATAGACTCTAATAAGTAGTTTCCCCACTACCCTCTAGAGATATATACTTCACACAACATTGAAGTTTCTGCTTACTATTTATAATATTCATCCATTAAAGTGTATTTTATACAATTAAGTCCATTACTTGTATTTTTGTTCAATTAACATATTCAAATGTTATATTTTTCTCACCAATTAAATGCAACGACATTAACAATAGATTTAAAAATCAAAACCTTGCATTTTTTCAATTTTCAGAATTTTAAAATCTTTTATGGATAAATGCATTGTAAATAATCAGTTGAAATGATTTATATAATTTTTGTCTACAAACATATTACTTAAGAAAATGGAAATACAATGGATTCTAATGAGAAGTTTCCCCATTCCCCTCTAGAGATATATGCTTAACACAACATTGAAGCTTGGGATTGGTATTTATAATATTCATCCACTAAAGTGTATTTTATACAATTAAGTCCATTACTTGTATTTTTGTTCAATTAACATATTCAAAAATTATGTTTTTCTTATCAATCAAATTCAATGACATTACTGATACATTTAAACATCTAAACATTGCAATTTTTCAATTTTAAGAAATTTAAAGTCTTTTAGGGATAAATACATTGTCAATAATTAGTTGAATTTAGTTTTTACGACTTTCTTGGTTGTCTCTTTTGCAATAATGTAATTGAAATAATTTATATAATTTTTTCCTTCAAACATATTTCTTAGGGAAAAACAAAAGCAATGGAGTCTAATAACAAGTTTCCCCATTCCTCTCTAGAGATATATACTTCACACATCATTGATGCTAGGAATTGCTATTTATAATATTTATTTGCTAAAGTGTATTTTATACAATTGAGTATTACTTGTTCTTTTGTTCAATTAACATATTCAAATATTATTTTTTCTCGTCAATCAAATGCAATAACATTAATACTAAATTTAAAAATCAAAACATTGAATTTTTTCAATTTTTAAAATTTTAAAGTCTTTTGTGGATAAATACATTGTCAATAATTAGTTGAATTTAATTTTTGCGACTTTTTTAATTGTCTTTTTTGCCAAAATGCAATTTGAAATGATTTATATAATTTTTGTCTTCAAACATATTTCTTAGGGAAAAGCAAAAACAATGAAATCTAATAAGAAGTTTGCCTACTTCTCTTTAGAGATATATGCCTAACATTTTGTTGAAACTTAAGATTACTATTTATAATATTCATTCACTAAAGTGTATTTTATACAATTGAGCCCATTACTTAATTTTTTTGTTCAATTAACATATTCAAATATTATATTTTTC